>JBBPDH010000002.1:8977880-9006803 GCA_037974565.1 Clupeocharax schoutedeni | reverse complement strand
CATGCTTATTTAATCATAGTAAACCATGGTTAATTTTCGTAAGGGCCCAGGACGAACCATAACCCCAAATGGAAAGAAAGAGAGTCTCTATGGAGATCATTAAACATTACCTCCACTGACTGTTCGTCCTCACAAAACTCAACCTCTTAGTTTGAGGAGGTACCGTTAATAGTCTGTGGAGTTTTGTTACATTTATGTAAGGAAGAACAATTAAGATTTAGAAGAGGTAGTTTTTGCTGGGGTATAGATAGTTTTTGTTGGAGTTTGTGTGAAGAGATACAGTAAAGAATCAGTAAAGGTAGTTTTTGGAGTCTGAAGAACAGGGTTTTTTTTTCCTGGAGCCTGATTGAAAAGGAACAGTACATAGTCAGTAAAAGTAGCATTTTGTTCATGTTTATATATATGGAGGTATAGTTAAGAGTTAGTAGGGGTATTATTTTGTTGACGTTTATGTGGAGGTACAGGTAAGAGTCAGTAGAGGTAGTTTCTAATGGAGTTTGTGTGACGAGGAATTGAGATTAAACAAGAACAACCACCTCCGTCTTATCTTGCCTCGTTTGTTTACTTCTCTGAAGTGGGTCGAAACGTTCAGCCATTATCTTATCATATCAACTGTTTGTGCGCGTGTTGTATGAAGGGAGCGAGTCTGACCCGCACAGAAAGTCCATGAGACTAGAACAGAACCCCTTTCCTCTGTGACGTGTGTCTCCTCGACGTTTGATTGGCTGGCCCCGGTGCTCTCTGAAGCCGGAGCTCTCCAGTGAAGCGGTGCTCCTCTCCCAGCTCTCCCAACACTCAACCCGATGCCACCACTGCTGTTAACACGTGCGGTCTGCTTTCTCGCTGGGTCCCTACACAGTCGGTGCACTGGTAAGGCCAGAGTGGCGTGCTGACGATCTGAAAGGGCTTGCAAGATTGGAATGCATGGAAGCAAAGTTGCTCCTCTGCGCCATAACTGTAGCCCTCTCTCTCACAGTAACCCTCCTGTACGACAAAGGTAAATCCACTGGATTTACAGCAGATCTTAAACTGTAACCGCTTTCTCTGGCTGTGTGGGAGCCCGGATCCTTGCAGTAAGAGAAGCTATAATGGTAGAGACTACAGGAGTCTGTTTGTGTAACTTCCATTGCTGCAGGTGGCACAGAATGAGTGCTTAATTGGATGTCATACTCAGTCATCAATGAAGGATTCGTGGAAAACAGCTTTAAAGTAAAAGATTAAGGTCGTTTTGCTTGTTTGTGGCTTAATGTCTCTGTTATTGTGTTTTTGTGCAACAAGATTGTTGTACAGAGTCGTAGGCGTGACGTAGTACACAGGATGCGCGTGACGCACGTGTTGTTGCTACGGAGCGCCACTGAGGGGAAGTTTTTTAAGCAGCTTTGCAGAAAGCGGTTTTTTGCTTAATCCACACTGTAATGCAAGCCAGCAACCTTTTGTTAGGAATTCTGAATGCACTTTGCTCTGGCGACGAGATAGGATACTCAAAAAGGGCTCTGATTTGTTGCAAGCGCCACTAAAAGCTATGGCACACTTGAGGAAAGCTAGCCAGTTAGCTAACGTTAGCTAGGCTCGGGTGACTGGTTTGAATGCTAGCCCAGCGAGCTGTCGGTGCATAAGTGTGGCTCAGGGCTAATTTCGTGTTGAGACCGTAATTTTCTGAGCATCATGTTAGTGAATCCGACGCGAGGTTTCCACTGGTCGGACGCAGAGACGAGAGCACTGCTGAATATTTGGGGGGAGCATGACGTCCAGACTGCACTCGATGGAAACTTTCGAAACAGTCACGTTTACAGAGACGTAGCAGGTCGCCTGGGGGACATGGGTTATGATCGCACCCCGGACCAGTGCAGAGTCCGAGTCAAGAGCCTCAAAAGGCAGTATTTTCAAGCCAAAAAGGCATCGAAGAAGAACAGCCAGTACCACAGGATCTTTAAGTTCTATGAGGAAATGGAGAGGATACTGAGCAGCAGATCTTCAGTCACCCTAGACTCCCAGGACATCGACAGTGTTGCTGTGGAAGGAGAGGAAACCATGGACGGCACTGAAGAAGATGGAGAGAGTATAGACCAGCCCCAGGATTCAGACATGGATGGTACCGGAGAATGTTCCAATGTGGAATATCCTGTCAAGATCGAGTACCCATCCTACCCCATCCCTGTGACAGTTGGTAGCAGCAGTAAGTGCTCCTCATCCCATCATAAATATGTAACCCTGTCATTCTCAAAATACATTGCTTTACCATACATTATGGCACACATCCTTTCCATATGTTTTGTTTCTGTCCAACACAGATATTCCAGCAAAGCAGAGCAGCTTGCAGACTGCCAGCGTGGCCTCCTCCTCAGCAAGCAGAGCAAAACGATTCAAGAAGCGCTTCACGAATCTGTCGCTGGAAAAACTAATGGAGAAGTTTCTCGAACAGAGTTTGGAAGCCGAAGAGAATTTCTATAGACTCGAGGAGCAGCGGCTTCAAGCGGAAGACCTCCGCCGAGAGACAGAACACACTAGAGAGTTGCATATGCTGCAGATGCTGGGGCAGATGTTTGCTGGTCTTACCAAACCCATGACAACACCGTCACCTGCTTCCCAGCCCACACGTAACTCACAGACTGGCCACTCTGTACATCCTCCTTCTCGTCCTTTCTTTGGCAACAATACCAATCAAGCTTCCGAGGCTGAGTATGCCAACAGCAGCCAGCAAACTGCTCCAGGTCTGCTGAAGACTGAAGATGGCATTCACTACTGACCTAGAATAATGTTCGACTGAATAGGGTGGTTTCTTTAGGGCATATTTAGATACAAGGTTACACCATCCTAGCTAACATCAGCCTAGAACATGGTGCTATGTCTTTTTTCTTGAGTTTAGTCGACTCTAGTGATTATAGAGAACGTTTTTTTTTTTTATCTTTGTGTTTGCAATTGTCTGTGTTTTAGAATGACTAACAAATCAGTAATGGCACACATGTTCTTTGGTTGTTAGCTGAATTCACCATAGTTACTTCGAAAACATTCAGTAAATTTATATCTTTTTGAACCAGTAACAACTTATAAGTCTCTTCCATCACAGCATCACCTCACTACTGTGTTCCTCTCTTCAGTCATAGAGCGGTCATTTTCGCTTGGAAGGGCAGCACACAGAAGTATGGACAATGTTTTCCCTTTGGTTAAAAATACCATTCCCCCACTAACGTCCAAAAAGCACAAGGGTCAAGATGGTCGCATAGGAGTCATTGGAGGATGTCAAGAGTAAGTTAAAGCTACAACGGTACAAACCACAAATGTATGTCTGTTCTTTCATTGTTTGATTCAATTTTTAAATCTGCTTTGTTAGGTACACTGGAGCGCCATACTTTGCTGCCATTTCTGCGTTAAAAGTTGTAAGTAATTAGTTCGGTGTATGTGAAGATGTGCACAAAAGAAATGTAGCCTATAGATGACTTGTTGTTTGCATTCTGTCTCAGGGCGCAGACCTGTCTCATGTGTTCTGCACCAAAGATGCTGCCACTGTGATCAAGTCTTATAGTCCTGAGCTCATAGTTCATCCTGTACTGTGAGTAATAATTAAGATATATTTATTTTGCAGCACTCTATAAATATCTTTTACTATTATTGTTATTATTTATATCCACTTGCTAGTTATTAGTGATGTTTTTGTTTGTCTATTTGTGAATTGTAAGAGTCTTCTCTGTAATTTTGGAACCTCCAGAGACAGTCCCAATGCTGTAGAGGAGATTGAAAAATGGCTGCCCAGGCTACATAGTCTAGTTGTGGGTCCAGGCTTAGGGAGGGAAGATGCGATCCTCAGGACTGCCAAAGTAAGTGGAGATTTCCTCACAGCTTGATTGTGTTAGTTTGCTCTTCTATAACTGTGAAACATGATATACATAGATGCTGTAACTTCTTTGTAGGAAGTTATTGAAAAGTCCAAATCCAGAGGAATTCCCATCATTATTGATGCAGTAAGTAACACATTCTTCAGTAAAATTTTAAACTCAATAAATAACATTCACATGTAAACAAATATCTTTCTTTTGAAATGTGTGTTCTCTACAGGATGGACTTTGGCTAGTAGCTAAGGAGCCATCACTCATCCAGTTTTATCAGAGGGGCATTTTAACACCCAACTTTATGGAGTTTAGTCGTTTGTATGAGGCTATGGTGAGAATTCAGTGATGTGGAGCAAGTTATTATTAAGTGTTTAATTACAATTGTTTGTTATTTAAGCAGTGTACTACCACAATATATGACTTAACAATTCAATAAAGCACAACACCCTTCATAGATTGACTGCGTTGCACCTTTTTGATTTTAGCACCATGAGCCTTTGGACAGTACAGACCTCAAAGGGAGTGCCCAACAACTGAGCATTGCAATGGGCAATGTGACCCTGGTTTTGAAGGGAGAGGAGGATATCATCACTGATGGCAACAGGGGTCAGTCAACATAAACATGCCTGTTGTACAACCTTTTAAATATTTAAAAATATGTGCTAGCTTGTTTCTTTGGTCTCTTGCTTCAGTGATAACCTGTAGTCAGGAAGGGAGTGGGCGCCGATGCGGGGGCCAGGGAGACCTGCTGTCTGGCTCTCTAGGTGTCTTTGCCCATTGGGCATTCAGCTCATCCCCAGATGCAACCAAAGGGTAAGGTGTCCAATTTAGGCAGCTTTTGGGACAGGACACACAAATGCATTTATCTGAACTTACATTTTAGTTGTGTTTTTTCCATTAATATTTTGCTTCTCTTGCTTGTCAGTATGAGTCCTACACTGGTGGCTGCGTTTGCTGCGACGTCACTGACCAGGCAGTGTAACAGGCAAGCCTTCGATAGACATGGTCGAGCCACCACCACCTCCGACATGATCCAGGAGATCTGCGCTGCCTTCAAAAAGCTGTTTGAAAGCTGAAATGAACACCAGCTCCACACATTGGGCACTCAACTTTGTTTCTGCACTGTGCAGTGTCATCTGTTTTCACTAGCTCAGTTCCTTAACAATGAAAAGAAGAAAGGAAACCAGATGAATGCGGTATACACTGCACCTCCACACACTCACTCACAAAATTCCTGTAAACCATGGTCATATGCGTAGTTGTCTTGACCATGGGGGGGTATTTTTGATATCGACATTGTTGTGTCATGATTTCATCACACTTTAAAAAATGGTCACACTATGTCCTGGAGTTGTAGCATAGCAACAACATGATCCTTCAAACTGACCTAGAGTAGTCTCCACCAATTGGATGGTTTTTGAGAGATGGATGCTGATCACAGGCAGACAGAACAGGACATTGAATATTGCATTATTTAATATCAACCACAAATCTAGATGGTACAGTGTGTATAAAAAGAACCATCCCTTCACAGTATCCACATTTAGTTGGTTTGCAGTCTGGAACGAAGACAAGAAAAAACAATTCCCTACTGCGTTTACTCAGTGTTGTGTATATCCTCAAAGTGAAAGATACAATAGTAACAGTTAAGGAAAAAACAATTACTGAGATGGACAACAGATCCCCCTCCTAAAAATACTAAAACTAGGAATCCGGTGTAATTAATCACCACCACTGCACACCAAGCTAAGTGGCTTCCACCTGTGACCAACTGTAATTGTTTTGCTTTGTTTGGCATAAAAACAGGTATTCCTGGTGCATTCCAGGGCTTGGTAGTGCAAGTGAAAGCAATCATTCAATAAAGAGTGGCAAGGTACTGTCAAAAGATCTCAGGGATAAAGATGAGGACAGGCACAAATCAGGAGATGTTGGGAAAAAAATCTAAGACTTTAACAATCCCTAGGGACACAGTAAAGTCTAATTAAAAACTCATTCTTGAGGAAAACCTGCCAAAGCATTGACCCGGGAAGTTCTCTTTCTTCTATAAGTGATTTGGGCTTTTTTTTAATGAACTGTTGCAATTATATCTTTCATTTGGTTGTTATAAGCTGCACTAAATAAATGCAAAATTTCTGTGTGTATTGTCATTTCAGAGTACAAAGCAACAAAATGTGAATATTTTGAAAGAGATGGTTTTTTTCCCCCAATGCCCACGGTGTATGGCAGCCAGTGCTTCCCTGTCAAGAGTTCATACTAGCTGAAGATGTTGCTGATTGTTTAACCTAAAATATTACAGACAGGTGACATATTGAAGACAGTAATGCACTTCATAGTGACAAATAGTCTGTATATTAAACATAATTAGAAGTATGATAACCAGCACCTGTCTCTACTGGTGTTATTTTTTTGCAATTAGCAAAACTTTTATTTCAAAGTGCCTCTTGTAGGTTTTTTAATCCTGTCAACCACCAGCGCTTTCTTTCTCAACGGTGTTGTAGGTTCACATACAGGACGGTTGTTTTGTATGAATCAAGGCCTATCAATCCTCCTATTATTGGATTTTTCACTACTGGAGCACTTCCAGTTAGAGCCCTATGTAAATATGATTTATGGACTGTGGTGCTCTTTGATATCCAGATATTTTGTTAGCTATGTAGTTTACATTTATGCCCACATTAAGACCTTCCTTGCGAATGATATGCTTAAGAAAAGTGATCACTTCCTTATTAGGGCTGATATTATATGCAAAGGCCATGTCTAGTCTCATACCCTTGTGGCTCTAGAAATGTAACACCGTGCTCTGAATATTAAAACATACTTGGATGCCATCCATGGTGAGCGTGTTTTTTATTTAGAGCACTCCACACTTCATATCCATGTATGTCATATTGTTTGTATGTCATGTTGTAAGTATTTGAAAGTGGAACAGACACTTTGACTAACCTTTGGTCTTTCCATACAGATTTTTTCTTGCCCCCCCCCCCTTTTTTTTTTTTATTTACATGTCTGTTTATCCCCTTTTGACAAATCATGATTAGTTAGTCAAGTGTTAGGTTACATATCATTTACACCTTTATATATTTTGTTAATATCCTTTACTTGGTATGGGAAACTATAATAAAGATAGATTCCCTTGTGTTGGCGTGTGTGAAATTTTTTTTTTACCTCCGAATGTGACTGAGCAGTAAAATGTATGCCAGATAAATATATATATATATATATTGTGGGTAGATTTAAGGTCCTAGACTGAATAAAACTCAAAGGGCTTCTGTTTGGCGTATATGTTAATAATTTAACCCACAATACTAATAATGATAATACATAATTAATTTTGATACTTATAACACATTTATAAGGGGCGCCTGCTGTGTTTAAATACAAGTAGTAAAGTAGAAGACTTTTAGAAGGCAGAGGTTTCTGCTGTGACAAGTACAGGATAAATGTCTCTTGCTCTCTCCCTCTTTACAGGTGTTTTTCGGGCCGGATGTTAAACGCATTCTCTACTTTATTTAGTCTTAATTTGTGTCCTGGTGTGTGAGGACTTTTATTTTGTATTTTGTCAGTCTACAGGTCTCTGATCTGGCTGGTGCTGGAGTTGATTGTAGAAGGTGTAGAAAGACGGTGGAAAGTTAGAAATCGCTGGACGACTGATGAGAGAAACTTATTAGAATGAATGGAACCACGTTCTCCAACTTTGACAATCAAGAACATGTTCTCGTATTAGGTGAAACTTTTGAGAAACAGCCAAAAAGTGCCTTCCATACGGTGCGATGTAAGTGGCATTTTCTTCTGTCGGCCGTTATTTGTAAAAAAAAAAAAAAAGCCTCTCTTAGTCAGTGTTTTTAAGAACTGTAACTACTAAGCCAGACACGTTTATCCTTTCTGCTCGTTTAAGACATTTATTCGTTAATTTTAGGGTTGGGTTTTTTTTTCAAAAAATATATAGTTTTAAATTACAGGCACTTGATGAGACAGCAAAGACTAGTGACGAGTAGATCTCCCATTACTTGACATTTTTACCTAAATGTTGAAGATCAGAAAATCGGTTTAATCGTCGAGATATCGCCTGTCTTTAAAATGAGGTAGATATTGTGGGCTTTCGATTGGGCGTTTTTATTGTAAAAATGAAAAGCTGTCAAAAGTGAATCACTCACTTCAGATTCACTTCAGTGTGAAACGTCCTCTGCTGGTGGAGCCTCAAACGGCAGTTTAGATTTACATCCAAAAGCACTAATGTAGACGAAGATATTGGGACACACCTGTTTTCCAGCGTTTGGGCTAGGCCTCTTACTTCCAGTGAAGAACTTAATATTAATGCTTTAGCATTTTAGACGCCATGCTTCGAACTTTGAGGTCACATACAATTCCATACACATTCTATGTTTTATTTTTCTTTTGTACAAGTCTGTGTATCCCACGTCCAAAAATCGTGATTGGTTTATTAGGTATATACATAATTCAAGTGTCAGGTTACATATTCTCATTTATACATTATTTATATATTTTGTTCATGTCCTTGAACTTATTATGATATAGTTAGATTTAAATCTAAATACATTATGAGCAAAAGTATTGGGACCATTTTTCCCAGGGTGTGGGCTAGTTTCCTTACCTCCAGTGAAGGGCAATCAACACCATTCTTCTACAGTTTAGGGAAGGCCCTTTTCTATTCCATTATGACTGTTCCTTAGTGCCGGGGTTTTTCCAACCACAAGGCTTTTATTTGGGCCGTGAATCTAAAATTAAGGCAGGCCATTGGTCTGCAATTGGTTATTTTATAACATCAAATGTGACCCTTGGTAACATGCTGTGAAAGATTGGTGGGCCCTAATGCTGAAAAGGTTTAACTATTGTTCTAGTGCACAAAGCAAGCTCCATAAATACATGACTGGATGAGTTCTGTGTGGAAGAACTTGACTTGCCCTGAACAGAGCCCTGAACTCAACAGCATCCAGCACCTTTGGGTTGAACCTGAACAGAGATTGCTAGCCAGGCTTTCTTGTACAACATCATTGCTTGACCTCATAAATGCTTTACAGAATGAATGGGCACAAATTCTTACAGAAAAACTCCAAAATCCTGTGGAAAGCCTTCCACGAATAATGGAAGTTGTTATATCTGAAAAGGGAGGACCAACATTTTAAATTCTATGTATTTGAATGCAAAGTCTTTGAAGTCCCTGTTGGTGTAACGGTCCCAGTAAAAAATTAGCCCACAACACATCAAAATCTAGGGTTTCACAACTGCTTTTAATAATGGGTGAAAAAAGTATACAAAAGTAATACTTGGGTCAGAAAATTGGTCATAATGTTTCTCACTTAAATGTGAAAGTAGGGAGACAAAAACTGCTAAAGTTAAACATGTTATATGATATTTTACTGACTATATTTTTACTGATTATATTTTTACTGACTTCTATATTTTAACAGTTCTTGATAGTGCATCTAAAAGCAACTATACATCAACTATACATTGCAAGTGCTGCACAAGTGTGGCTTGTATGGGAGAAAGACTACTGCTCAATGCAACATTAAGTTTTAATAGTGCTTTGACAAAACACTGTGACGATTCTGAGGCCAAGTGGAAAAAGGCGATGTGGTCAAATGAGACCAAAATGAATAGATTTGCCTCAACGCCAAACGGTACATTTGAGAGAGAGCCAAAACAGCTCAGGATCCAAAGAACACCATACCTCCCTTAAGCATGGTGGTAGTAGCATTCTTGAGGTAAACCTGCTGCCTTCTGACAAAGTTGTCAGTGGGAAGAATTGAAATAAGAAAACTTTATTGATCCCAGAGGATACTGCTTATGTTACAGTCACACAGACTTGACAGTGACCCAAAGCACACAGCAAACTTGATTAAACCGTGGCTGAAGGAGAAAAAGGTGAACATACTTTCATGGCCTATTCAAAATCTGTGGAATGATTTGGAGATTGCCGGCCACCAACAGTTACCATCCAGTGTGACTGAGCTTCAACATCTCTGTAAACAAGAATAAGCAAATATTGCACAGTCTAAATGTGTTACGTTGGAATAGAAGTATTCCAACAGGATCGTGGCAGTGGTTAAAGCACAAGAGTACTGACAGAGGGGGTGATTGTTCTGTTTCCTAGACTGTTGCTATTATATCTTATAAGCTGCGCTGAGTAGATACTCTTGTAATTTTTTGTGTCTCTTCAATTTTGGCTGCAGTACAACAAAATGTGAATCATTTAAAAGGGTGATTCTTTTCTATGTCCACGATATTCACTTGCAACTAACAGACCAGTTTAATTTTTTTGTGCATTGATTTGTGTGTACAGATGACTTCAAACCCGCCTCTATAGACACTACATGTGAGGGAGAGCTAGAAGTGGGCAAGGGGGAGCAAGTCACGATAACATTGCCTAACTTGGAGGTAAGGCCCCCACAGCCCCTCTGTTTGGTGCTGTGACTGAAGAGTATATGGAGAGATATAGTTATGTGTGGCCATAGAGTTAGGTTAGGTCACCATAAAACACATGCAGTTGCAAATAGTGTACTTTAATACTAATAAATGTGCATTTATATATTAATGTAAGGCATGTCAAGTCATTCCTTATACTTGCTGTTTCAGAGAATGCAAATTGTCATCATAATGAAATCCAAACAAAGAATGAATTTAGTGAATGAATACCCCGCCCCTTTTTTTTAAACCCACAGGGATCTACCGCTCCAGTCACAGTGTTTAAAGGGTCCAAAAGACCTTATATGAAGGAGTGCATTCTCATTGTCAACCATGACACAGGAGAGTATCGTCTGGAGAAGCTTAATAGTAACATTGCAGTCAAAAAGACAAGGTTGGTGTTTCTTACACAAACAGCTGTACCTGCTGTGATAAAATCAGACCTAAATCAGTAATCCGATCTAAATGAATGTCTCTGTGTGTTTCTCTCTCTGGCCACACAAAGGGCGGAGGGCAGCAGTAAGGTCCATTCTCTTCTGGAGCAACAGACTAATAGGCTTAGTCAGCAAATGAAGAGTGGTGGCGGAGGGAAGGCTCCGGCCAACTCCAAGAGTTCGCCTCCTAAAGAGAAGATGTCTCCTGCATCCCCAATGGATGACATTGAGAGAGGTAACATATCATATATAAAATCTTATAATTGTAATTCTCTTCATATAGCCCTCTCTTTATTTAATGGGCCCATATCCCATATAGACACTGAAGTTTTGCTTTAAAAACTCATTCATTTTTGGAACTGAAGCATCTCATGGATGTGTCTTATCTCACAAACTCAAGATCCTCTGCAAGGTGGAGCTTTTATTAGGCCTTGTTATCTGGCTATTGTCCAGGCTTTCACTATAATTAGGCTGTTTTGCAATTGTAGTTTTACCGGATATCAGTTATGTCCTGTTTGGTTGTGCTGGGCTGACAGACTTGATTGCTGTAGAGTGGATATGTGTCACAAAAATAATTTATTTGCGTCAGAAAATAGTGTGTTCAAAGCATACAAATTAAAGGCTTAATTTACATGTTGATTATATGGACAGGGGAGTGAACGGTATTTGTCAAACTTTTATGACTGTTGCATACTACAAATCTGCAAACCTTTAAGGTGCCTATAAATCAGACTGCTTGAATATAAGCAATAAAGAAGAAAGCGGACTCTGCCAATGTTTGAAGAACAGCAGGTACCAGCTTGTGCATGGAGCTGTCTTCCAGTGGCGTGCTCCAACACGTTTGCATATGTTTTCCAGAACTGATGGCTGAGGCGCGGGTAATGGATCAGATGAGCAGTGGCGACAGCTCCTCAGACTCACGCAGTTCCTCGTCGTCTAGCAGTGAGGAAAGCTCAAGCAGCAGCGACTCCGAGGATGAAACTCGACCTTCGTCAGGTGGAGCCCATGCTGGGCCCACCCCCACCAACAGTATGCCTATCCTCACCTCTCAAGAGCGCATGGAGGAGGAAGGCGGACGCATCATGAACACACTCAGTGAGTTGTTCCTGTTCACTCAGTTACTTTAAGTAATAAGTAGGTCCGTAGAGTGACCCGTTGCATCATTTGAATTTCTGTATTTTCATGCAGAAAATGATCTCCAGCTGAGTGAATCCGGCAGCGAGAGTGACGATGACTGAGCACATAGGGCCTTCGAACACACAGCCTGTCCTGAACCTGGGATGGAAGAGGACAACGTCATCAGGAACCGCTCAGTCAAGTCTTACTGATATTGAAATTTTAATCAACCTCCACCTTATGTTTTTTTTTTTTTTTCTTTTCTTCCATTTTTCCAAATACCATTCATTTCTGTCAGCTCTTGGTCAACAGTGTGGCTGACGGGTTAAAAAACTGTGGGACTTCCATATTTTTGAAACATAAATAAATTAATTATTTATTTTCTTAAACGCTACTGTGTAGATCCTAGTTGTATAGGGCTCTCTTAGTTCATAGTTGTTTCCACTGAGCATGCTCAGGAAAGAATGCACTGTTGCCATAGTCATGGAAGAAAAACACTTGCGTTTTTAGGGAGGATTTCCATGTGATCATCTAGATATGTTTTTTCTTCAATTTTTTTTTGAGGCTGAGGGTTTTAACCCCAACATATCACGTGTGGTCTTACGGCACATCAGTGTGTTACTTGAAATCGATACACTATTGAATTATTACATTACAGCCTTGATCTGAAGTCCAGCAACCAAATGTATCTGCAAGTTTTGCCAACCTAAGGCCTGCAATACTTGAATATGTCAGTCTTAATCATAAAATATTCTGTGAAAGTTGCTTGAGCCTCCTCTGGTGCTTTAACCTGTCCATAAGAGGTGCTTTTGATTAGAGATATGTAACCAATACAAAGCAACTCATATTTATAGACTGGAATGAAAGTCATGGTGTATAGTATGCTAATCATTGTCTTGCTTGTAAGTCTGTGTGTTCATATGTTGATTATTCTCATGTGCTGATGAGCAATGACTACAAATGGAGCAAAGATTTCTACATCAGCAGTTCCAAGTGAAAGAGGCTAATTTATTAGAACCTGTGTGAACATCACAATTGAACATTAAAGTTGTGTATAACCATAGCTTTTGTTCTCCATTGTCCTGATTTCATGAACAGCTAGCATCACTGCTTGACAAGAATATACTAGTTGTAAAAATAAAATGGTGGTCTCTGATTTCGCTCATCAAGTGATGTGACGTGAGTAGGAACTTGAGCGGCATTGTATCAAATATGACTGGGGTCTTTCCTTCCCACCTGCCTTTTTTTGTGCCTGTAGTCTACACTCATCCTCCGCTCTCTGTGTCAACAGCATACAGCTCTCAAATAAGGGGTGGGTGGTCAAGCAAAAATAATTTTTAGTATCGCTGTCTTTATTGTGAAACAGCCCATCAGAGCCAGCTTTTAAAAATACATTTGAAACAACTGCATTGTGATCAAGTGTCACCTTTTTTAACCAATTTTATCCGTAGAATCCAATAGATGTTAAAATTGAATTGTAGCCCCATGTGGCTGTTACATGAGATGTGTGTGGTTTGGTGGGTATGTAACTGGGGGCAGGCACAAAGCTCTTTTGGAACAACAACTTGACAAGCATTGAATTTTACCAAAAAAGTATTTCAGTTATAAGGCAAGCTGGCCTAGCTAGGAGACCCATGGCCTGACCTTGTGCTTGATTTATGATGTAATGACTTCAGTGCAAAAACTTAGCACTTAAATATTATCCTGTGACCTAAAGGTTCAAGCTTTACAAAATTTGACATTCTGCATCACTCCCATATTTGAACACATGCCAAATTTCTTGAATACACATTTCAATCTCTCAAGAAGTTTTGAAATTAGGTATGTTTACATTTGCCTATGTTTACTCTTGCGGTTTCATTTTGCTCACTCAGCACCACCAACCGTCAATCAACATTCAGCGATGCCTGAGGGAATGAACACTCAATTATTTACTCTCATTCATAATATCATAGCGAAGCAATTTACCCAGTTTCCAACAACTCAACAATCAACTATAAGGTTTTACTACAACAAGCTGCATCATGTTTTCTTGTGTTTGACATGGTTTGGTCTGTCTTCAAAAATATTTTCATCTTTAACTCCTTGTGTAATATTTACAAAATTCAAATGCTCCTCTTTCACCTGTTACAGAGACTTCTCACATTCTGCGTGGACTCTGATCACTGCTTATTTGCTCAGCTTCTGTCATATTACACACCCTTATTTATATTTCATTTGCACTGTGCACAATGTCTATGTAACACATATTATGTCTATTCCATTGTGTGTACACTGAGGAATCTGAGCTTCACCATTTTGTCTCTTTGTATACAGTATTTGTATATGGTTGAGTTGACAAAGTTCACTTTGACTTTGATTTTGCAGCATGATTTTAAAATCACCTCTTCTTAAGTGCATAGGAAGAGTACAGTAAAATAAACTACCCCCTCTTCATAACAAAGGTATAAGTGATTATTTAAGTTCAGACAATATTCACGATATGTTCAGAAAGGTATATCGTAACATAGCATATCTTATCGTCCAGATTAAATATTAAAGCACCTGCTTGTTCTAACTGAAGTCCCCAACCCCACCCAGTTCTTTAAAAAAAAAAACTTGACTGAAGACCGAGGAGAAAACACGTTCTTCTGGAGTATGAAGAGGCTGAGGGTTGCTGACAGGAGGCTCTGCACTCGTGTGCTGAACCTTTGGACTTGTAGGAGCAGGTCGAGCAGCTGCACTCGGGTTCAGTTGCAGATATAAACAGGAGGCCATTACGAGCGGACGCAGCACAGAAAGAAGCAGAGAGAGGAGCCTGACGTTGGAAATGTTCTGCAGGTCTCTTTTAAGACGTGGGCTTCAGGTCTGGAGGCCAGAACAGCAGATCGGTCTCAGATGCGCCCCGGCTGCTCTGGAGGAGAGACGGGGCGCGTCTTCCTCCACAGCCGTGACTGGAGCTAAACTCAAGAGCATGGAGGACCTGGGCGGACCCAGCTTCCTCACGTCTTTGTACTGGCTTTTCGGGAAAGGTTACTTCCAGATAACTCACCAGATGCAGGTACGGGGTTCCAGTTTTGTTCACAGTTCACACCATCCAACACTGAGATACGAGTGACATTTACGCCTGTTTTCTTATCCATCGAGTGGCTGTCACTTTTAAGACTTTTTGTGCATGCAAAAGGCGATTTCTGGAGTGCGAAGCAGCAGTCATTGCAGTGACAAGCTGTAATAGCTGCTGTGAAATAACATGACCTGCCCTTGCTTCCAGTTCATCCCAGAGATGCTGGATGGATCGCTCCAGAGTGCATGGTTTCATCTCTTGATATCAACAAAGTGGCGCTTCATACCCCTCTAGCACTAGTCATATGTGATAATACAAGTTTGTGTGTGTCAGAAGTAGTAGCTCCTTAAAGTAACTGAATTCACCCATTAGACGGGGTGTCTGAATATTTTGGACATGTAAGGGTAGTTTCACAGACCCCCGTTAAAAGTATTCTTTTATTTATTGTAATGTGCTATTTAATGAGACTTGAACTTCAGCCTAGATTATAATTTTCATTTGTGACCAGGAGAATCTACACCTTCTGTATGTTTTGATGTTTTGCTTCACTACTACAGCGGCTTCACCTGTATTTATTCTTATCAATCCGTGAAGATTGATCATATGAAAATCTACGGGCCGCTGTGGAAGTCCAAGTATGGGCCAATGGTGATTGTGAACGTGGCCAGTGCAGAGCTGATCGAGCAGGTCCTGAGACAGGAGGGTCGACACCCAATTCGCACGGACATGCCCCACTGGAGGACCTACCGGGAGCTCCGCAAGCAATCCTACGGCCCTCTCACAGAGTGAGCATGCTCTGGCCCTTTTCATTCCAACAGAAAGATAACAGCAGATCTTTCATTTTACCACCATGCAGTGTACAGTTCAGTTGTAATGATAGAAATGCCAAAATAAATATTCCCAACCATGACTCTTTCAGTTCTTTGGAAACCCTGTTCATTCAGTTCTCAGCCATAAGTATTTTCAGATTACCGCAACTTTCCAAAGAGCAGTTAATAATAAAAGTATTTTAATTTATTTAAAACATTATTCTGTGTAAGCCAGACATTTAAAACAGTGCCAAAGCTACCCAGGATACAGCAAACACAAACAGTACAAAGTTAATATTGTTCACTCTTTAAAAAAGTTAATATTGTTTTAGTTCACTCTTGTTGACGGTCACCTGCCTGTCTGTCTGTGATTTAAAATAGCCCTAAAATGTATAATAATATATTACTCGATAAATTTAAACTACTACCACCTGTTGACTGGATTTGATGACAATGGTAAAAGATGTTTCTGTTTCTCTAACGTAAGTTTTGTTCTCTGCTGGGCTGTAGAATAGGAGCAGAATGGCAGCGCATCAGAAGCATCTTGAACCCTCGCATGCTGAAGCCTAAACATGTGTCCTCCTACACTAATGCCATCAATGAGGTGGTGACTGACTTCATAGGGAAGGTGGCTTGGCTTAGGACAACAAAAGGCAACGGTGTGATGGTGCATGACGTAGCTGGGGAACTCTACAAGTTTGCATTCGAAGGTACAATAATCAGCTTTAAAATGTACCTGCTCTCAGATTTCCCTGTGCTGTTTTATGCTAATAGGTGTGCTGGAAACTTTTTCCTTAAATATATAAAATGGCAGGGCGGCACAGTGGCACAGGGGTTAGCGCTGTTACCTCGGTCCGAGTGTTTGCATGTTCCCGCCGTGACCGTGTGGGTTTCCTACCGCCACCATAAACAGTGAATTGGCCATAGGTGGATTGAGCACACTAAATTGCCCCTAGGTACGAGTGTGAATGGTTGTCTGTCTCTGTATATGACCCTGCAATGTGCTGCCATAGCAGGCTTTACGAACCCCCCACCCCCCCACCCCATATATCTCAGCCATAGTGTGCTGCAGTATCTTTCACCAAGACGTTAGCTACAATCCCTTTAAGCTACCTGAACTGTGAGGTGGCGCATCCATGGTCTGGGCATGTCCTGCAAATGTTCCAGCACACCCTGCAGATGCTTGATTGAATTGAGATTCAAAAGCCAATTCAGTACCTTAGACTTTGTGTCATGTTCCTCAAATTGTCCCTGAACAACTTTTGCAGCGTGACAGAACACATTTTCCTGCTGAAAGAAGCTACTGGTATTTACGAACTTTCTACAACAATATGCACACTGTAGGAACTTTCAGCAGTGGACATGGGTCAGTATTGGTACTCTGACTGGTCTGCGGCTGTGCATCTCTGAACACCTCAGAGAGGCTCTTGTCCTTGTGGTCTAGCCATCACAAATGTAAACATTTTTTCTGGCTTCCACTACATCAACTTCAAGACCTGACTGTTCACTTCATGCCTAATATAGTCCAACCTTCAGATGTCATTATAATGAGATATCCGGTGTTATCCATCTGCCAGCAGTTTTAATAATTAATGATGATCAGTGTGTGTGTGTGTGTGTGTGTGTGTGTATAAAATAGTAGTGTTCCTGTGTTGCAAATGACTTCACTTTTAATTCTATTTTTTTCACTTTACTCATATTACCCACTTTTTTCTGCGAATGTGTTTTCTATCCAGTTATGTTCTTAGAGCTCTGTTAGTTTTCTTAAAACTAAACAAAACAATCCAATCAAAACAAGCTAGGACAGGCTGGTAAAGCATTCTTTGAGTGTAGTGTAGCAATAAACAGAGTTGCCTCACACCTCAAGGGTTGGGGGTTTGAATCTGGGTCCTGTCCTTGTGTGGTAATGTTTGAATGTTCTCGTTGTGGTGGCGTTGGTTTACTCTGGGGTCCCCAGTTTCTTCCACAGTCCAAGACATGCATGTCAAGTGAATTGGGAATTCGAAAGTGAGCAAGTGTAGCAATAGTCAAGAAGCATGAGTTCATTAACTTAATTAATGCAAACTTTAATGTCATCTGATGCCAAGATATTCGATAATATTGCGGTTCAAAATCTTATCAATTCTACCACCTATACCACCTATGTTAATAATACAATAAACTATTATGTAATAGTTAAACAAAACAGTTTCAATTGAGAGTTTAGTTGATAGGGTGCGTGATTTAAAATATGTCGTACAAAATTTGCATATATACTTGTCACGGTGGACGGCAGATTAATGAGTGAACTGTGCCCACTGTGTAGCGTGGTGGAAGGACTCAGACGTGAGAGAGCATGAGAGAGTTGGTAAGCCACGCAGTTAGTCTCAGAACGCTCCCTGATAGAGTTGAGTCCACATCAATATGAACTTGCGTTCTGAACACCCACACAGAAAGTATATAAACAACTCCTGGGAATCAAAGTACTCACGGTACCACTGAGTAGGGGGTAGAGTTGAGTAGAGCTGAGGTTTTCGACACACAGGCATGAAGTCAGGTAACTTCAATGTCTGTGTGATGAATGAAAGTGACCATTCTGTCATACGTGAACACACCACTGCACACAGTGTGAACAGCAAAAAATTCTTCCTCTGCATTTAACCCATTCACCAAGTGAAATCAGGGGGCAGCCATGAACACGGCACCCGGGGAGCAGTGCGCGGGGACGGTACCTTGCTCAGGGAACCTCAGCGGTGCCTAGCGGTCTTGGGGATCAAACCCGGACTTTCTGGTCGCGGGGCAGATGCCTTAACCACTAGGCCACCCAACTGCCCCAACTTCCTGTTTATATACTTTACGTGAGTCACTTCCGGTGCCGATTGACGTCATGTGACCTGGTGCGTGTGACAATACTCATATTACATTTTTATCCAACTTTTTAGGTAATGTAAGTAAATGATATTTAAAGGTAGGTCTATATCAGTCAGACAGTGTGTCTTCATTGCAGTAAAATTCTGACACTATGTACTTATAGGTCAGTGTAAATGATAAAATACATAGAAGTTCAAGGCAAACATCAGCAGCATTAAGAGACCTTGAAGGGAAATGGCCTTGACTCACTTGTTGCAAGGTTGATTAGATATAGTGACTGTCACTGCACTTCTGATCTTTTACACACTCTTACATACACACACACACACACACACACACACACACCTACACCAGACTTTAGACATGTAAGGGCAGTGTGAGGATGTGAAGCAATTTCTATGCTAAAGGCCAGACTTCTGTATACTGTGATGACTTCACTATAAAGAAAAATACTGTGACTGATCTTTGGGTTGAAATTGTGATTTATTTCTTTGTTTTAAATTACATATGTTTATGTGGGTCAATACAGAGTATTGTCAGGTGACCATATTAATACACTATAAATGAGAGTCATTAAGTAACTGAGGAAAGTAGACCGATCCAAACTCGATTTCACAATCAAGCTGCTAACAGGTTTTTATGATTTTGCGAGAAACAGAGTGATTAACTGTGTCATAGCCAGAAATCCATTTTTTATTAATAGTTCAGGGAATTGAATAGTTCAGGGAATTTTTTCTCAGATATAATTCCTTTAAAACATCCAACACATGCAGAATAAAGCAAGAGGCTGTTTCATACTTAAGGAATCTTGCCTGTATTCACTCAGGGCGGGTTGTTATTTGTGTGTGTGGTAGGGATATGCTCAGTGCTGTTTGAGACGAGGATGGGCTGTCTGAACGAGGTGGTTCCAGAAGAAACACAGAAGTTCATCTTCTCTGTGGGAGAGATGTTCCGCCTGTCCCCCATCATTGTTCTCTTTCCCAAGTCTCTGTGGCCCTACCTGCCCTTCTGGAAGCACTTTGTGGCTGTGTGGGACCACCTTTTCAAAGTTGGTGAGTAAAATCCATTGCTTAAGTAGATGTGAAAAAGGTCCATCAGAATGTTCCATAATCTCATGCATGTCAAACATGAATAATAAGAACTAAAACCATGAATAAAAAGCTGTCAAGGTCATTATATGCTTGTACTTGGAAACTGACCCAGTGAAATGTCACTGTGTCTTATTTACACTGGTTTACTGCAGGGTCAGTGTTCATTATTTGATACTCTTACCTTGTATCTGCACTTATTGTCCTTTTTTCAGCTCAGTTTACCACATTTTATAGTTACTAGTGGTGCAATGGATCACTGCTGATCCGTGATCCGTACCGATCCCTCTCCACGGTTAGGCATGCATGTGATCCGAAGATCCGAAAGAAAAATAAAAGCTCTGCTTAATGGTGCGCGCAGTCTGTCTGTCAAGCGATAGTCATGGCCAGCTGCGTTTTTTTCTTTTCCGCGTAAATAAATCGTGTAGCAGAGTTACAGCGAGGGGTTTTTCGTTGGAGGAAATGGAAAGCGCTGCTGATGGTTGCTTAGCAACGACAGACGCTTCCAGAGCACAAGCACCTGAGCACTTTTGGAAAGAAGGAGACGCGCCTAGCGTTTTCCACACGTTTTTGGGCATCTTCGTCTTTTTGAAAAAAAAAAAAACTCACGTCTGCTTTGCTTTCATTCTTTCTTTTTTGATGATGTGGACAGTTTTATTTTATTCTCCATGTTCAAAGTAAGAAACAATAAAACCTTAAATTGCAATTTAAATTAGTTTTTTATTGTGTCCACATTAAGGAAATAATTTTGCCCTATATTGTCATTATATAATTGCGTGGAATGTTTTTAATGGGCAAAAATACTTAAATAAATAAAAAGTTTAATTTGTCTCGTCTTTTTTTTGCTGATCTGAAAACTGTTCCGATCCGTGACTTAAAACCATGATCCGAACCGTGATTATTTTGAGCATATGTCATATGCTCTAGATGTTATTTACCCTCATGAATACTGCATTTAGGAATAAGGTTAGCAATAATTGTGAATCATATTAATGATAAAAAGGAAAATGATCAGTACCATTGACTACATGGGTGTTAGTAGGTACACTAAGTGATCGGTTATAATTGTTGGTTGTAGTTATCATACTGGATTGATAATAATACAGGGGTTCCTTTGGTCACGACACATTTCCATTCCTACAACCATGCCGTAACCGAAGGTGTGGTTGTCGCGGCCCAGGGGGAATGTAAACCCCCAGGACCGCGAACTGCCTCTGGTAATGGAGCAGACAGGAACACTGGAGTCCATCATCAGGGGTTTATTTAACACGACGAGATGCAGGGTAGGGTTTGGGGACAAAATGAGGACAATGAAACTACAACCACGAGACATACACACAATCCTTAAATACGACAGATAACACGGGGCAGCTGGTAACACAAACAGGAAACAGGTGGGGAAATTAGGACACGTGATAATAACAAAACAAAGGAACACATGGCACAGGACAGAACGAAAACAAAACACGGTGGCCATACTGGGCCTCAGCCGTGACAGTGGTGTTAGTTGAAACACACGCTAGCCTAAGTCACTTACCAATCCTAACAGTTTTGAAATCATAATCTAGAGCATAAAAACACAAATAATTCACATAAAATGGAAAAGGTCATAAATACTGTACACTGTACTGTCCTGGGGAACGCCAACTCCCACACGCATACACTGCATTACTGCGTATTCTTCCGTCACACACAACCAAACTAGGCCCACATAGTCCAAAGTACATCGCTAACAGCTTAAGACGAAACACTCAGTTTTGTACGTTTTTATGGGAACGAGTGTTGTAAACTCAAAGCATTCAGTCATAACCCGAGGACCCCCTGTAATTGCATTTCCCCATTTATTGGAGAATAGTATACCAGACACCAGTATAAGCTAATTATGTGTTTTTGTTATTGAACCCTGAGTTGACCACCAAATGACCTCATACCAAACAGACACAGTTGCACAGTTTTTAATATGCTGTTATTGTTCAGCGGATGATCTGGTTCAGAAGAAAATGGTGGCGATTCAGGAGAATATAAAGAAGGGACTGCCAGTGGAGGGAGAGTACCTAACTCACCTGCTGATCAGTGAGCAGATGTCTCCCACAGAGGTGCTGGGAAGCATCACCGAGCTGCTGCTGGCTGGAGTTGACACTGTAAGTTTTTAATGATGAATGGGTGGAACCAGGGAAGTTTGCACCCAGGTGTTATGGCATTCATATTTTTTAAAGTTGCTATGTTTCTGCTCCCCAGACATCCAACACTATCTCTTGGGCTCTGTACCACTTGGCCAGAGAGCCTGAAATCCAGCAGAGGCTACATGAGGAAGTGATTAGTGTTTGCCCAGGTGACGTAGCGCCTTGCAGTGAAGATATCAGCAGGATGCCTTGGCTGAAAGCCGTAGTTAAAGAGACACTTCGGTAAGGCATTGGTCCATTGTATTCTTGTGCTGATACAAAATGCTGAGTACAAACCTTTAGTCTTAATTTAATACCAAGTATTTTCCCAGTATATTCTAATCCTTACCCACTAGCCAGGTCTGCCACTCATCATGATGCTAAGCTGGTATGGCATAAGGGTTTGCAAGTGCTTCCTCTGAGACATAGTGTTTGCTAGCAGTCAATATTGCAACATAATTGGACAGCTTGAGGAGAAGCATCTTGAGGAGAATGCTGACTTTCAACTCTCCCAAGGGAAGCAAGGCCAATTATCCTCTTTTGGATAGAAACTAATGCAAAAGAAATCTTCAAACCTGTATAATTATATCATTACAATTACATAATAAACTATGTAATTATATAAGTATGCTTGCATTTGAAAAAAAAGTGTAACAAATCACAAGTAATAACTCTAGGCTCGGTAGAGTCTAATCTGCACTCCTCACAGGGGGAGAAGCAATTTTGCTCAAGCAAACAAATGAGAAAACTAAGACCCAGATATGCATGGAAATGTTTCCGATTTGATTGCTCATTTTCTTCTCTCTGTAGGCTATACCCAGTGGTGCCAGGGAACGCTCGCATCACTGCTGAAAATGAAATAGTGGTGGGAGGTCACCTCTTCCCTAAAAAGGTGAGATAAAACAAATACAGTAATGACACTTTATACATTTGTTTCAAAACTGACTCCAGTAAGCTGAAAGATACTTGCATAAATGTTTGCCCATTCTTCTCTAAAGGTTTGCCCATGTGTGTTGAAGTGTTGAAAAGTACTGACCCTGTACTGAATAAGTACTCACACTGAATTCTCTCTACAGACACTGTTCCACTTATGTCACTATGCGGTGTCCTACGATGAGAAGATCTTTCCTGAGCCCCAGGCCTTTATGCCTGAGCGCTGGCTGCGGGGGGAGAAGCAGTCAAGCCATCACCCATTTGGTTCGGTGCCCTTCGGCTTTGGTATCCGAGCCTGCCTGGGCCGCAGGTTGGCTGAGCTGGAGATGTACCTCATACTGTCCAGGGTAAGGATCAGAAAAAAGGGCATGTCTGCGTCTTAAACCCTGTTTACACCTGCCCATTTAGAGCACCTTTAGTAGAAGGATTGTCTCTAGATTATCCACATAAATTCACAAAAGTGGTCTGATATTCATTTTAACCAAATGCGCCACATCTGCAATAACCCATAAAAAATAAACCCTTTCTGTAAACATCAGCTGCTGATATTCACTCCAATCCAAATTACATAAAGGTGTTGGAGTACGTATAGGAGAAGGAGTCTGCTAAAGATAGACAGTTATGGTTTTAACTTTACCTTTAGCTTTTAATGGCCTTCCCTCCATAGATGTATTATCACTAGAGCACCACACTGGAAAAAATCCAGTGATATCACTGTGGAAATCGACTGGGGTTTTCCCTGCATTTAGAAGGCTGTGGGTTTGAATCCCAGTACTGCTAGTGGCACCACTGAGGTACTCTTGAGCTAGGTACTACTCAGTGGGTGTCTCCATTGATGGCCCACTGCTAAATTTGGTGAAAGATTTAAATGCAGAGGAAGAAATTTACATTGTTCACACTGTCTGCGCTTTTTCACACTTGACTATAAGAGGCCACTTCACTTTTTTTGTTGCCTTGGAAGTTCATGCTTTGTGACAGGTGGTGCATATTTTTGTCAGCCATTAGATGCAACAGTAAACACAAACACCGGATGTTATGCTCATTAGGACAATCATAATTCAGTGTAGCTGTCTTAGTTTAGGTTTCAATTTGTTCATGTGTAATTATGCTGAAGAAAGCTTTTTTGTGTCACCAAACCTTAGTGGTAGTTAGGTAGTATTACAGGTCTGTGTGAAAGATACATATTCCAACATAGTAGTCAAAATTCAGAGAAATCAGGTCCCTAAAGCAGATGAATAGAATGCTTGTTCCATGAAAAGCACATACCTCTGCTGGGTGATTCAGTTACAATGCTCTTGAGTAACCCCGACCGATTACAATGTAGTCTGTTGGTTTTTCAGTAGTGAGGGAACATTAACCACCTGCAGACCTTCAGCCTTGCTTTGAGTCTCCTTTTTGCTGATTTTTGTTTCAACTATAGTAGCTGCACTTTTTAATTATATGTAGTGAATATGTTGCTATAGCAATAACACAAAAATACTTAAAGTAAATAATTACTTACAGTCTATATTGCCTCCCATCAGTGAGGAGAGTAGACAGTGTCTTCTTGATTCATTAAATGCATTTAATCCTTCACTTAATTTGTTTAATGGTTTCTTACTCACAGATTAAATGATGAATAACAGCAAATAAATTGTCATTGGTGTTTCACTGTAATCCTATGTATGCAGACTAATGCACATCTACATTATGGGAATGTATTTCTGGAAAGAGATAGGGTGATTGGATGTTTGCAATGATAACCTTATTGCTCGAGGTCCACACTAAAGGGCAAAAAAATGACACAAACATGCCTTGGATCATCATCAAGTTGATATTTTGCTGAATTAATCCTTAAAGCGATTGTAGTAATTACTTTGAAAGGCTCCAATATACTTTTGTCTTTACATTTAGAAGAAACAAACATTACTTAGTTGATAGATTTTATTTAAACCTACAAAAGTGTCAGTTTGAGAGGGAATGGGGAGGACACAAGGCTGCAGGGGAACAGGGATTGTTTTAATGAAAAATGAAACAGAACAAACTCAGGCATGCCCAGACACTATGGCCAGAACTCTGCTAGACAAAACGCAGTTGAACAAAAAGGACTGCAGGACTCGCGCTCCTAGTAACTAGACAAAAAACAAGCATGGGGCACACAGGCGGGGGGGAAGAAAAAAAAGCACAAACTCAAAAGGCATTCTCACGGCGCCAAAGCCGGACTTCAGAATTGGGGAGCGCGAGCCTGAAAAACAAGAGAAGAAAATGGCATTAACTTGGGGCACAGGGCAAACATGAACACACATAATCCAACAAATACTGACACAAAGACTCGAGGCCGGGCTGGGCTTTATATAGTGCAAGGTACGGGAAGACAGGTGAAAACGGTGATTGACAGGACAAGACGCAGGTGTTGTGAATGAGGACGGGGAGGAATACAATTCGAACATGAAGACTCCAAAGGGAAGAAGGAATGGAGGAAGGGAGGAAAGGGGGTATATTGGGACAAGAGCGGACAGGGCACGGAGACAGAAAGAAACAGAATGAATGGGAAACTAATATTCAGGGAATGGGAGACGGGGTCTACGAGGGGGAGGCGAGGCGACCGTAACAAAAAGTCTTACAAATCTTGGATTGTCTTACAAATCTTGGATAACTTTATTGATCCAGTCCATTTATTTCAATGGTAAACTGAATAAAAAACTACCTACAACAATTCTTTATCAGTAACTCAGCCTCACTTTACCACGAATATTTTATTTATGACTGATTGCTCTGCGAACTAACTGGTCCTGAAGGGTCGAGCATGAACAGCACTGCTGAGGGAAATGTGGAGTAGGAGTGTTTCTACAGGACAGAGTGAGGGATAATGGTGTGCCATGGAATGGTTGACAATTGCATGTGTGCTTTATCAAGTGTATATGTGTAATTTAATTTTATAAACAAGTTTGTCGACAAGAGGTAAGATAAAGCGAACTGTGTCTGGTTGACACCAGCTCTTGTGATCAAGTCATATGGAGCGATATTTGAAAAAAAGTAGATACTTTGACTTCATCTTTAATTGATAAAATAGACAGATTTCACTTGAGTGCAGTTCCTCTGTAGCTTGACGGTACTCACCACATAAGTTGTTGTACTCTTTTGCAGTTAATTAAACACTACGAAGTACGGCCAGACCCTACAGGAAAGACTGTGAAGCCGATCACAAGAACTCTTCTGGTGCCAGCCACGCCGATCAACCTTCAGTTTATCGACAGACACTTTGAGAAGAATGAGACCGTCAAAGCATGACTGTATCGTAATGGCAGCTGAAACTTTTAACCCATCTTTGACTACTTTTATTCTAGCACTTACGCATACTCTGGCATTTTACTCATCTCTTTGCACTGCTTCCCTTCCCTTGTGCCACTAATGCTATTTGGGGTTAAAAACCAAACTAATTTTATTCCTTTTAAGTCATATACCTGAAAAAGTACCATTTCAGTTTTAGTATTTAAATAAGGTTATAAGTCTAATTGCATGACTGTTAGCCTTGGTAATTAGATCAGAGTGTGGGCCCAGTGGCTAATTTTTTCCAAATTGTTGACTCAAGGGTGCCATCATGAGTACTGAAAATGGACAACAATTGCCTCAAGCCTCTATAAACACCAATATTGCCTTTGAACTTCAAAGTTATGCATTGTAATGAAATGTATGCTTATTACATTTTCCATGCTGTTCCACAAACTAAGCAGAGTCACTGACCTACATTTGTTAATAACAGTAAATTACTCTTATCAGATACTACAAAAACAGAGGAGACCAACAACAAGGAAAACTGGAACCCATGAGTTCAAAGAAATGTACCTTCCCATTGTTTATATGTGAAAGTAAGTAAACAAGGCATGGAAGGTCGAGGTGTAATGCATTCCATGAGCATCCCATCAACAGTATGGGTTCTGCAGTTGATCAGACACTGAGGTTGTGGTGAATACTAAGTAACACTTTGTGGTGTTCAAAATGTTCGGAGTTTTTTTCCAGTTGGTGTATTGTTCCATAAGTCTCAGTTTGAACATGACAGATATGGAAAGTTGTATAAATTGCAGAAGGATTTTCCCTGGAACACCAATGGAAAGCTGGTAGCCTAGTGGTTAGGGCATTCAGCCTGCAATCAGAAAGTCCAGGTTCGATTCCCAAGATCGCTAGGCACAACTGAGGTACCCTGAGCAACGTACCGTCCCCACACACTGCTCCCCAGGCCCCGTGTTTCACCTGGAGAATGGGTTAAATGCAGATGTTGAATTTCGTGCTGTTCACTCTGTTGTGCAGTGGTGTGTTCACGTATGACCGAATGATCATTAACATAGGCAAATACAAACCTAAAGGCTGAGACTGTAGCTTCTCTTATACGAAGTGTAGACGTTGTATTATAAGCCTTGTTTTCACAAACAACAGGGTCTAGAGACTGATCTCAGCCAGACTATTGAAAGTGTTGGGATACAGAGTAATGTGCTTATTATAAAAGTTCCAATTTTAAGGTCTCTGATCCTAATCTGTGCTGACTGCTGTTTTTTAAATAGTAAAAGAAGATATTCTGGTGTAGATAAAATATCTGACAACTAACAGTGTGGCTTTCTGAATAAGGGACAGTGTTGAGATTGACATTGTATTTTGTATGAGCATAAAGCAGCCACTTCACACATTTGTGCAGTAAACTGGTGTAATATTTAGTGAAGCATTACTATCTGACACCACTCCTGCCGTGACAAAGTCCATGTTGGATAAATAAGGGGAAGAGCAAAACAAAACTTACTACTCTATACCCTTAAGTATGAAGTGCTTTGAAAGCCCTTTAATTATGTAAAGTAAACGTTCTTTGAAGACCCCATATCTTACATGGGAAATATGTAAATGGTCTCTCATTCAATGTGGTTTTAAACATACCATTTATTTATATGTAAGTTGGCCGAACTAAAACCTCTGTAGGCTGAAAAGGAGAATATGTGTATTTGCATTGTTTTTTTTTCTAGAAGTGGGCATAGATAAAAAAAAAATTTTAAATTAAAAAAATTAATTTATGCCCACGATATTTTTTTATCGCGCAATAAGAATCTCAGCACTAGTTTTTTTCACATAATGTGGACCCTATAGAAACGTTCATGTATTCCTATACAAATACATCTGAATATGAAACCATTTCATGGTTTAAAAAGTATGCATGCATTTAAAGGGAGGTGTGCATTGGAAAGGGCTGTTAAAAGGGAGGAGAAAAGTACTGGTAAAAGACACTTGATCACTGATGTTAGGGTGTAGAATGAAATTTTGATCAAATGGCCATTCATTCAACCTACTCATTAGCCTAGATAGCTTGGGAAAACATCCAGACCCAGATTCAGGACACCCTGACCTCAATACAAGAGCCAGATTGCTCATTAACAAGACTTTCCTGAGCTAACAAAATTATTTCTGCAGAAAAAAACTGTGTTAGGAGCTCTGTTTGAGTTCAGTCTTCAGAAAGTGTATTTCTGAGAGATCATGTGAAGTCATAGGCCTACAGTTACCCCAGTCTGTAGGTGGACACGAGTGAACAGCGCCGTCTGGAGGATAAGGAATTTCTTTAGGAATGAATCTGGTTCACCAATAACTGCACACACTAGATGGAGCGCTTGAGCTTCGTCTTCAACATGTCAAAAACACACTTGGGCCTCGTTCAGTTTTTATGTTTGTGTTATGCTTGTCTCGTCGCTGTACAAAGAAAACGATCTTTTTTCATTGGGTCTTTTTTTTTCCCCAATTTTATATGGTGTGAAAAATTGGGGACATATTATTTTATTTTTAAAAGTCTTTGAAATTCTTCCCTTCAGTTTTTCTTCCCTTTTTAATAGCAGCAAACAAACATTTGATTCAGTTGAGGGCTTAATTAAGCAGTTCATAAGCAATTACTACACATACTTGAGTTTATTCTTTACATCTTTGTGTGGTACAATTGTTTTGTTCAATGTATTACTTTACTGCCAGCAATACAATAAACTATAGCTCCAAAAAAATCCAGACACGCACTCAGGGATACATCCATTGCTGACCCAGGTGTTCAGATGTGCGCACGTCTATAATAAGAAATTCTTACTTGATTGTTGCTCCACAGACTACAGAAAATGTACATTAGACAGTGCAACATTACAATACAGTACAAAACTAAGTTTGAAATATTAACAATATTAACTTTGATGCACATTTTGCTACTAACAGTATAGAACTAGACAGACAGACAGACAGA
>JBBPDH010000002.1:8952037-8963950 GCA_037974565.1 Clupeocharax schoutedeni | reverse complement strand
GACCTAAACTGCATTTCGTTGCCTTGTACTTGTACATGTGTAATGACAATAAAGTTTAATCTAATCTAATCTAATTTTGTTGTCACTCACATACAGGTGGAAGACAACATCACAAAATCTGACACCGGAAAGGCATTCGTGAGGTGAGGTCCTCCCAAATGCCTTTTTTCTGTAATAAAATGAAGATGTAGTGCAATTATCATTCAGCCTTGAACAGCATGACTTGAATTGTTATTCGTTGCACAACACTGCAGAAATGTTTAACTTATATTTTCCCATTTTTGCCAGATTTATTAATACCCGCACAGACACTATGAACATAAGCCTAGGCGAAGGTGTCCAAGTAGCAGGATCATATGGAGTTTATTCGGGTTTAGAAATTGAAAGAGGACAGTAAGTACATTTTCACACCAATATTCGCACGTAATTATCTATGACCTAATAACCTTCCTCAGCTAGCATTCACTAAATCGGGAAACATTCTGTCTCTGTGCACAAGGGGGTGCAACTGGGCTACAAGTTATGAGTTTGTTCATACTTTGTTGAAAGCTGGATCAAGGCTCTGGGGGCTGCTTCATTAACCAATATCACTTCTTGCTGACTTAACTCACACTGTTCTTTTTTTTTGCAGATACATGCACGTTGAGTGCATATCTGACACGTCAAAAAATTATCACATTGATCTGGGACTGCTCGACTTTGGTGCTTACTACACATTCATCCTCGGAGGGGTAAATAATATCACTCTGCGCTCCCACTGTGGGGTTAATGTTCCACTGCGAAACCAATGGGTACAATAAGGTCATTAGGTTTAGATTTTCAAGTAAATGTTTTCTGTTAATGTTTTCAAAGAAAGTTTTATACTAAAGATCTATCTTACCACAAGCTTTGGCAGAAGAGTTTAGAAAAGGACTCATCGATTCCAGTCCTGAAAGGCCAGGGTCCAGCACAGCTTAGTGATTTCACTGCTCAAACACAAATGATGAGTTAATTAGTAGGTTTTAGTGATTGTGTTTGAGCAGGGAATTAACATAGCTGCTGGACTCTGGCCCTCCATGAGCCCTGGTTTAGAAGTTAAAGGATAGAAAGGATACAAAGGATACAAAGTTACAAGTTACTAGAAACTGCATTCAGCACTGCACTGGTTTTACAGTGTCACTATCCACAAATGGGGCCTTGGATTAAAAAAATGAGATTGCATCTTAGTAGTCTTATTCTTAATCCATTAACAAGGAGCAAAGATGATCCAGACTAAACAGCAGATGCACAAAGTAATGCGAGGGGTTTACTACCTGCCTGCTTTTTTATACAGAATGCAGATAACCTAACATCTCACAAGATGGTGGATGTGGAACCCAATCATTTTCACATTGCCTGGCAGATTCCTCAGTATGTCCTTCTTACAGCAGGAGAGGTCATGTTCTCCATCACTGGTCTGGAGTTCTCATACTCACAGGTAGGTCAGCCAAGCAGGCTTCAGTTGTTAAGTCCCTTTACCTTCAGTTGCTAATGTCAGTGCTCCTACTCTCAGGCCCCAGCCAGTATGAAGTCTGTGCTGCAGGCAGGATGGCTGCTGACTGTAGCTTTTGGAAATGTCATTGTGCTGATTGTGGCAGAAGGAGCTGGGCTGGAACAGGTAAGTGATGCAACAGGTGTTTTTTTTAATATTATTTAATCATTTTGTACACTTTTACCTTGGGGGGCAGCGGTAGCCTAGTGGTTAAGGCATTTGCCCCGTAATTGGAAAGGTTCAGGTTTGATCCCCAATCTAGGCACCTCTGAGGTACCCTGAGCGAGGTACCGTCCCACACACTGCTCCCCGGGCGCCGTGTTCCTGGCTGCCCCCTGCCTCACTTAGTGAATGGGTTAAATGCAGAGAAAGAATTCTTGTGCTGTGGTGTATGACAGAATGATCACTTTCACTTAATTATTAGTCATCTCTATAGTGTATTCACTTCTTTCTCTCCCATGATCTGGTGTCAAGCAGAGGAGGATGGGTTCCCCTTTTAAGTCTTGGTTTCTCCCAAGGTTTCTTTCAGTTTTTCCTCACATCTGTTGCCTTGGGCTTACTCTGTATGGGCTCAGATCCAAATTCCATGAAGCTGCTTAGCGACAATATCAGTTGTACAAAGTGTTATATGAATAAAATTGAATAAATGAATGACACCTAGTTTGAGATGAATAATAGCAAAGTAAGGAAATCTGCTGTGCGCATCTGAAAAGACGGTTGAGGAAACTGCTTTGTGGTAAAGGACAAATCAGTAGCCTGGATGTAAATAGACTTCTAACTCTGAATGTTTTGTCCTGTACAGTGGACAGAGTTTGTGCTCTTTGCTGGTTTGCTGGTTGCTGTCAGCATTATTTTCTCCATCATGGCTCATTTCTACACCTACGTGGACCCTGACCAGCTCGACAAACTTTTTAAAGATGAAACAAATGAATGCAACATGGATGACTTAAAGAATGACAAGGTAAAAGAGAGCATGAACATGAATGATATCCCAAATGGCACCAAGATGTAGCAAAAGCACTCATGGCTCCTTTCAAGATATCTGGATGCACTAAATCAAAGCAAAGCTAATCAAAGCAGAAAGGGAAACAATGTTCACTGGACTTTTCTTGGTGACTGCCTTCTGCCATTCAAGGGCTGTAAAATAATCCTGAGTTGATCTCTGTTACTCAGGAGTCACACTCCAGCTTAAGCAACAATGTTTGAAGAAACATTTTCTGGACTTATATTTGAATACATATCAGCACAAGACTGCCGTCATTTCAGATTGCTGTTTGTACATTAATATAATTTTTACAATTTTAGTATTTACAAAGTTGAGTATTTTTGTGACCATTGACAATGTGAAGGGAGAAATATGAAGAGACTGACCAGTTTAATGTGCCTGACACAAATCAGCTTCTGATGCTTTTTTTCAACTCATGTGGATCAGTTAATGCTGGACTCTGCTGTGTTGTGTCTGCATTAAAAAATGTATAAATAAAATGTAGCAATTTCCTCAGATTTTTTTGCTTTATTTTTTCAGCCAATTTATTTATGTTTATTTCCCAAAAGGCCATGCAACCATAGTGGAGCTGTATCACTTGCATGTCTCACAATGCTTGAACAGAGCTCCAAGTGCTTGCTTTTTGAACAATATGGATGTCAGGGAAAATGAGTATATCAGTGGAACTGTCTAAGATTTCAACAAACTACACAATTCAAATTTTTTGCAAGATTTGGGAGCTTTATCATTTACAGCTTGTTTACATACAAACTGAGTACAGTATGAAATGAAACTGTGTACGTTTTATTTTGTGTTTAGCTGCTGTTGTCTGTCCAATATCAGTTGTGTGACCAGGGTGATGACATCAGGATGTAGCAAGCAGTCCAGCACATCATTGGTGGATATACGGCTGCATTTATCACCACCTCCTCCATCTTCTGGCCCTCCTGATATCCTGCTAGCCTCTTCTTTCTTATGTGTATCTGTAGCCTGAGGCTTTATTCGTTTTTTATTGGAAAAGTGGGCATTGTCTTTGGACGAGGAAGTCTCTTTGAGGTTTGCAGTTGTTTGTTCCTGAAACCCGTCTGCATCACACGTGACTGGAATGAGGTGAGGTCCGAACGGAACTGAGAATGAAGGAACAGAGACGGTAGCTGTCGTCTTCAAACATCCTGCAGAGTTCCGTTTCAAAGAAGTGGCGCTGGATTGGCCTGCAAATTCCAACCAGTCTTCAGCTTGGGCACCCCTTTTATCCATACAGGCTTTTACTGCCAGATTCAAGTATTGCATGTTTTCATCATGTGAAGAGATTCCCTCCTTTAAAACAAAAACACTGGTGAACACGAGGGGTGTCCAATTATAAAATATAGAAGTTTTCAGTTTGATTTCCATTCATCTGAAGGCTGGTGTAAATTTTTACCCTAGAAAAACAAGACAGTCTGCAGTTTGTAGTGCAATGTGAGGCACTGTCCTCAATGCTGTCATGCACTGCATTCCTAATCTTAAGGCTATTGTTCAAACCTGGGCCTGATCCAACAGGCAGATTCCTCTTTTTCAGCCATGTGTGCAGACTGAGAACAAGGCATGTACTACTGAAAACAAAAATCAATCATCGGGACAGAAGCACCCTTTGCACAGTGATCAAAAAGACCATTTTAAAGACAGAAAAAATGTACAGAGATCCACAATATATCTAACGGTATACAGACAACGCTTCTGCTTTGCACACACTGCTAACACAGGCATTCAACTGCACATGCACAGCTTGTGCATCGGAATATAGGGGTCTAAAGCCCTTATCGATCCATTGAATCCCTTTGAAATGGTGTGGGGTGGTGCTTGTGATCCAAAACTAATAAAAAACTAACCCCCACACCAGTGTTGCAAAATCTAGTGTAAAACCTTCCCAAAAAAGTAGAGATTGTAACTGCAAACAAACTTACTGTTAATACTCTTAATTTTAGAAACAGTAAATGAATGGAAGGCTTTAAATTAACCCTCGTGAAAAGTCTACATGGTTATTGATTTCAAATATATTTGGACTTATTATATATTATATATAATTATATTATATAACATGGATATATATCCATGTTTTCTCTAGGGTACATTGTTAAAACAGCAAAAGTGGCTGATATGTAGCGAAGTGAATACCTCAGTAGGGTTTAGCCAACTGTCCCTGTTGTCCAGGCTTGGAGTTGTCTTAAGGGCACTGATGATGGTTTTGGTGAGAGCCTCTCCTACTCTGGCTTCATCATCCACCTTCTGCATTGGAACACAGAGGTTAATCATGCCCATTATTTACCATTCCTTAGTTTTTTGACATCAATACAATTGATTTTTCCTTTAACCCTGCAGGAAGTGTCTGCAGCTGCTACCATTCGAGAAAATGTACTACTAACATGAATTATTCAGCTACTGCTTCTGAGTCTTTATGCAGTACACAGCCTCCTTTGAGAATCTTAAAGAGCCCATATAACAGAATTTCTTCTTGCTTTTTGGAAATGCGCAAAAAAATTGAAACAAAACTTTAAACCATACCATTAACCCCTACGTCCATTCAGTCCAGAAATGGGAATTAAACTACCAAAACATGTTGATGTTACCCCTACCTTTACATACAGTGGTCCTATTGAGCATTGAGGGATGTTTTAAGAACAATACAGGGACAGAGATCATTTAGATACATAATCAGACTTAAAGGCACGATTGCAGTAACACTCTCTGTTTAATTCTAAAGGGTAAAGAGTAGTCAGAAAAAATCTACATGTACTGTTTTTTTGTACATAAACATAAATGTAAGATGTAAGATAAGACCTCTTCAAGCCAAGCACAGGGCTACCTTATCTTCACTTTTATATCTTCTCGGGAAGTTGTTCTTATTCAAGGCCTACATTCATCATCCCAGTGGAGACAAGAAATGCATTGACATTCACCGCAGTGGTGCTGCGAGTGATGAATCACAGATATAAGTACTAAAGAATGTAAAGCTATTTAAAATGCCTAATGATATGAATTTCAAATCCTGATAATGCATGTGCAGGACATCACCTCTATTTTTATAGATACTACTACTAATAACTAAAAAGGCATACGGCTGTAACATGTCTTACCATCTCAATCCAAGAGTTCACGCTGACAGTTACTGGGTCTACCGATTCCACATAGTGCCACCAATGTCTTGGAACAAACAGTACCTAAACAAAACGAAGGAACGATAATTAGTCAAGGATGGTATGGTGCAAGTGAAAGCTGGTCCCAAAACTGACAAACAATAAAAGGTCAAAATGTGGACTGTGTACAATACAAAGCTAATCCAGCATAGAATGGGAAAGGGGGGGTGGATGGATGAAGACCTAGATGAGGATGTATTGTATTGGTAAGAATAGTGGTCTGGAGTCAGTCAAGCAGACATACTGACATTACAGAGAACTCAGTGTTCAGGCTTTTATACTTATTCTCAAGTGTCTCTTGAGGAAGAGACAACAAAAGGACAAAGCATGTGAATATTCCACCCACCAGTAGGGGTCAGCGGCAGTCTATGTCATATTGTCTCATCTGACTAATAATGAGGCTATTCACTGAACGACAGTGACGGTGTCTAACCGAACTTTGATAAGCTCTACTTTTTTGCAAGCATTACACTTTTGATGAAAATTTCTTTTGCTGTTTCTCAACACAGTGGTAACTTTGGACATTACCGTATTTATGTTTATAGTCAGCACAACAAATGTTGGGCGAGGGGCAAGTGTTTGGAGGTCAATGCAAACAAAAAACTAGTAACAAAGTACACCTGCAACTGCAGTTATAATATTTGTTTTAGGTTTTTATTTTGTTCCACTATATATATCACTGACAGTTCAAATTATTAGTAATGATATTATTAGTAATAATGCATTACTACCCTTATGTATTTTCTGATAAATATTTAGGTCAGTTCTTCCACATTGGCCCTTTGCACCATTATCCTGCATCTTTTACAGTGATTCCTTCAGTAAATATTTGAATTTTAATCTTGTTAGCCATCTGCTGACCAGGCTAGCCTACATTACTATCGCATTATGTTTATGTTACAGGTGCTTAATAAGGGAAGGTTGCAGCAAAAAATAATGTGACCATTCAAGGAATACATCTACATTTTAAGCATTTGAATGTGGCTGTAGCTGACAGAAATATTTGTCCACTCTAATGGCTTTGCCATAAGCATGTAAACTGATGAACACTAATGAATGCATTTGCATTCAGTGCCTGAGATATAATGAACAGAGCAACTACAAAACGGGCTGTTCAAAGAAGCACATTTAGGCCTATTCATGATGCACTTCAGACTGTTTTACCCATCACTTTTTTTACAGACATTTTCAAATGCTAGCAGCAGTTTTTTTTCATTCTCTTTGAAAGGCCATGGCACTGTGACAGCACAGCACTGGCCATTCAGTCTCAGTTTAAGAGAAATAAAAAAGTTACAACCCCTTTAAACAGCACAAACATTGGCCCTGCAGTAAACTACTGTCATATATCACTCTGTCTGAATTTGATCCAACCTGGCAGGCTTTTAGTACAGACACTTTGTGAATGGCACCCATTAAACATTTCAGTCAGGCTGGCCTCTTAAACCAGTCTAACCTAATAGGCCAGAGTGTCTTTCTTAAATAAATGACACTTCGATTAATAATTTTTCGTGTCAACCACGTCGATTAATCGCAGCTATCTATTGGCCTGCCTCAATATTCCTAAGTAAGCTGTTGGCACACAGAGGTCCCTGCTACATGGCCTGATGGTTTCACATAAGTGGGGAGGAATTAGTCTGTATAAAGATGACATTAGCTGAAGTCACTGTCGTTGCTTTTTTCTTTGTTTAGTTTCTGTGATTTATCAGTGAGGATCAGAGTGACTGCACTTAAAACTTTGAAAGCAGTTTTAAGGTGTACAGAAAACCATTCTCCATTTGTAAGGGGTGGCTGTGTGTTTGGAGTTTGGGGCAGTGGAGCAACGTTAAGATCTCTGTGAGACTAGAAATGTGTGTGTTTCCTGTCTTCATTAGTATGCTGTGGAAAGTGCAAGCGCTGCCTGAGAGCACACTAGCTGTGTTGGACTGCCACTAATTGCCTTGCCACTGTCTCGCCTCTCAAAGAGCGAGAGCAAAGAGGCTTCACAGACGCTGCCGGAATCAGAAGAAGGTGGATATGCACATGCGCACACCCGCACAGACACAAACACAGACACAGATACATATACATACACCCTGTTGACCGTTTCATCTTCGTTGTTCAAACTGGGAAGAAAGGTAACAGATTGTTTGGATATAACATCTGTTGCATGCCAGCTCCAGAAAGGCCTCCATGCTGACACCATGCGGTGTTCAAGCCATGAACAGGTTTTGCTCCTGCTATTGTCTTTCCATGAATTGACATGGTTAAATAATAAAAAATATAGGGGGCAGCATACCTACGGAATGCAAAAAAGCAAAAATGCTTTGACAATTTTGTGCTTCGAGTTAGGGGCAAGCGATCTTCTCACATCAACTCAGCAGTGCAGCTTCAATGAAACTCCTTCCTGTAACTGAAGATTCTGCAATTCTACAGATAACCTGGCTTCAACTCGTAATCAAATAACTTAGTACTTAGTACTTTAGTTAGTTCCCTAAGTGAAAAGAAGTTAACACACCCTTCTACAGAGAACTACAGGAAAATGTAAGCATGTTGTCCAAAATACAGTAGATAATTTCTGTTAATTTTCTGTTCATTTCTGTTAGTTTAACATGTTGGAAAACAGTAAAAACAAAATACAAATGTTGATATGTTAAACAGTAACTATGCTTTAAAATGTACAGAAGTGTGTGTTCTCTGGTTCTCTGTACTTATACTTTACCTAGAAAATCAACTAACCTGTAACCAAATACGACAGTTACTCTGAAACTTTCCTTTGTGATTTCATTCTCTCGTAGGGCTGTCAAGAACCTCCATCCTTCTATTCTTAATATATTACACATAAGTATTTTTAAAGAAAAAAAAATGTCAACATATGGCATACCACTTCAAACTAACTGTTCTTGGCAGTGTTTTAGTTAAAAGGCCTGCCAGAAAAATATTTTGATATGAAAACACTATTCATAGCTACAAGAGCTAAAAGAGATTTGTGACCATTCTTTTGTACCACTAACAAACACCTAGAGCCTTTGTGATCAGGAATGGTGCTGTTCTTTACCTGACCTGGCTGCAGAGTCACAACGTGAGCTCTGGCTTTTTGGAAAGCAGGAAATCTGTGGAGATCAGGCTGAAGCACGCTGACTCGGCTAAACACACTGGACTCCTCATACGGTATACGTGTTGGGTACAAACAGGCAACGTCTTCAGGGGGGAAGAGATGCCATCGTTTTCTGAAAAGAAGTTTTTTAACATTTTTATTTTTTAATGGTTTAACTTTTGTAGTATTATTGATGTCTTTATGCAGATTTATGCTGCATTAATTTATGGCTACATAAATGTCTCAGCAAACAAATAATTTTTGGTTGGCCACTTTGTGGTCTAAGACTGTGGCCCCCCTTCTACATCTTTAATTTCAAAACAAAAGCTTCAATATAGCTGTCCAATTTTGAAACAATTTTTAATGCTTTCTCGTTGTGAAACATGTGCTTCCTTTTTTCTGCACAATTTTGTCATTTCCAACTTCATCTACTAGCTAGGAATCCCCCCGATTACACAATACCAGCAACACTGGGAGGGTAAAGTCTCCTTTTGTGTAATTTGTAGCGAGCCAGTGCATCTTTTTGAGCTGATGCTAACACAATGTTATTGGACAATGCAACAGACATGGAGGAAACAGCCAATGGAGCTGACAGCAAATTCTGTTATATCAATTAACAGATGCTTAGGCTGGCTAGCATCATCTTGTGTGATGGAGAATGACCACCATTCTACCCACCCAGAGAGATCAAGCCCAACTTGGCTCTCTTGGACTCCCTGAAACAAATGGCTGTAGCACTACTGAGGATCGAATCATGATCTCCCAATGACAGGGCCCACGCTTAGTGGAGCCCTATTAGAATGTGTGGTTCTAAATCAAAGCACTTCCCAACATGTTCTACTGTAGACTTCCACTTTTAGAGGCTTAAATGTATTTATACAATATTCCCTAATTAAATGTTTGCCTTACAAAGAAGCAAGTGAATTTAATTTCACATCCAGCTTATGAGTTGTCAGGAAATGTATTGCTTTGCACCTGAATGTTATGAATAGTAATGAACTTAATTATCATCGTTTTTCACTGCATGTAAAGCCTCCTTCTCATGTTTACAAAAAAATAACTAACAGATTGAATGCAGTTGCGAGGTTAGTCTTCAATGTTCCTAAATTCCCACACACCGAAACTTCACTGGCTCCCTGTGAACGCCCACATTAACACTTGGTTTCAAGGCCAAGAATGGACTTGCAGCCCCATACATATCAGCATTGATTGGGCAGCGTTACTTCTCGTCCTCTCAGAGTTTCAAGCACTGCTCGTCTGAAACCTCCGGTGCTCAAAAGAAGAGGAACACATGCGTCAAGACTCTTCTCAGTGTCCCTCTTCCGATCAGATGTCAGAGTCTCTCGCTGTCTTCAGATGTCACCTCTTCAAAAAGCACCTTGGTGATTAACGATGCCTCTTGTTTCTGCTTATTTATTTCTTCTCATCCATTTTCACTTAAAATTGCTCATATCTCCATACTTTATTTTTGTCTTCATTTCTGCCTTTCCTTAGACAGGAGTCGTTTTGGTGTACTTAGCCTGCAGTAACTTGGTTGAACAGCGATGTTGATTTAAGTTTAGCTTTAGCTAAGTTTCAAATGTGGACTCTTTGAGCACTGATGTACGTCACTCTGGATGAGAGCATGAGCTAAATGCCATAAATGTAAATGCAAAACGGAATACATTATAATACTTAATCAACTGTTTTCTTGCTTGCACCTGTACAAAAGCACTTAGATTACATGCAGTTCTAGATGCAGAACTAGATGCAGTTCTATGATCTGTGCGAGAGGTAGTTGATATTGGTAGTAATTTTTGCTCTGTAGCTTATAATTTAACATTATAATATTACATTAGAAGATTGTTCATGCATTCACAATGTGTGTGTTTTATACTGTTTGGTGGTCTGTCTCTGCACCATTACCTTCCTTGGATTTGAAACACAAGATTGCAGCCATAGGAGTCGAGGTGACATGGAGTATTAGCTCCATTAGTACCAATCCACAGAGTGCTTTCTCGCCCATCACGGCCAGGGTAGCCAAAGTCTGACCACACCACATCCTGAAAACATGAATTTGGCTCTTTCATTACATGTGCAGTATAAACAGTAGCTTTTATTATTTAAAAAAACCCAGCAAATTAAAATAGCAGAAAAGTCTCCCCACACGACCACCTCATTTGGATTTTATTTCATCTGTTGCTCCATGATGGCACAGTTGTGACATGGAATGAAAAATAATTCATTCATTTTTACTCTTTTAACACTACATTTTCTAATCTGAGCTGTCAATCATCTTCTTTCAAACTAACAAAAACAGAAAAGTGAAAAGGTGTTTGAGGATGCTGCCCAGCAACCTGGATAATGAAACCATTAACATATCCAGGAGACTGTAAATGACTGACTGTGCAATCTAGGCTTTCAGCTACATTTAAATAGCACTATTCATCATTTGAGAAAAGCTCATGTCTGCCAGTCTCACAGGGCTTGGCATTGGCAGAACTGCTGTCAAAAGAGAACACTGGCAGCTCATGAGCATTTATTATCATTTACAAAGAAGGAGAGAGAATGCCAGAGCCACACATTCAGGTCAAAGCAACCCTGGGGGCAACCTAGTGCAGCTTCTCAACCACCACTGTCTGCCGACAGAACATGCTAAGGCAGCATACGTTTTGAGGACAAGAGCTGGAGACACACATTGTGATTTATTGCCTCCTTTTAGGAGTTTTTAAGGATGTTTTAAATTACTGTAATATAAAGGGATAATTCTCAGCACAAAATATCGAAGGGAAGGGAATATCAAAAGCTATTTATTATGAAAAATCACATGCTTCAGATAAAGTTGGGCATGAAGCAAATGGGATGATGCCAAAATGATGACAATTTTTCCCACCCACACATAATAAGAATCGGCGTCCTCTTCTAATGGGGATTTCCAGGATGCACCACAGCTCCACAGCATTGTGTAGAAACACAGTAGTGACTGCCATTTGAGCCATTCTAGTGAAAGGATGTCATTAAGCTTTAACAATATTAAAATACCTTCTACATTTTTCAATGGAATGCAGACCATGAGGTGCTTTGGAGATTAAAGCAAATGAAAAATGCATTAATGTTGAAAACAGCTGAAGGAACTGAATGGCTTTTGATCCTGAAATGTGTGCATCACACCCCGCTGACAAACCTAAATGTA
>JBBPDH010000002.1:8934831-8946648 GCA_037974565.1 Clupeocharax schoutedeni | reverse complement strand
TGCTATTAAAATCGCAGACGATCATCTTAATTTAATCGTGGCAGCCAAAATCGTGATCGTGATTAAAATTCGATTAAATGTGCAGCTCTAGTTTCAATAATTGGTTTTCTATATCCAAGAGCCACTGTAATGGTACTGGAGCTTCTCATGTTCTAAATCCTGGTTTCGGATTGTGCATGTTGTCTGTAGCAGATGGAAAAGGCTTCAGAAGAGCAGTGCTGCCTGCACTGGTGCTGAGACTGTGCAATGGGGACAGGTCAAGGCCCAGTTTACTCAGACAGAGCTCTCAATGAATATGCACTCCCTTTGCCTTCACCACACAGGCAGAAAAGGCCTGACTCTTGTCCTCAGTCAATCACATGCCTTATGTAGGCAGCAACAGTTATTTTGACCTGTTGCTATAAATGCCCAGGTTTGATTAGTTTTCTCTCTGCCTGGCAATAGATATAGATATAGATATATAGATATATATGTATTTGTTTGTTTTATAATTGACATTTTTATTATTTGCTGAAATGGTCACTGCCTGTCCCTGTAGAGACCCAAAACATTTAGACCTCCAGTTATCTTTTTTTTTTTAATTAGTCATTATTTAATGTTTAAGACCCTACATTAAGAAATCAAATTAATTGCATGTTCTGTAAAAACTTACAGTAAACTTTTATTTTGCAGGCTAATTCATGGCGGCCAGCTTCTTAACGGTTTAGCTGGTCCAACTCTGATGAGCGCTGGTCCTCTCCTCTCTACTACCTGGTTTGCTCCAGATCAGAGGGCCACAGCCACAGCTGTCGCATCTTTGGTTGGCTATCTCGGGGCAGCCTGCTCATTTTTGATTGGCCCTCTGGCTGTACCAGCACCCAATGATACAGAAATAGTGAACTCAAACATCCACTGGGACCCAGGGCACATCAGGCGGAAGATAGAGTTTGTTCTTTATACAGGTACGTTGCTGTTTATTGAGAATATCGCCAAAAATTTACAAAAGTGTTTTCATACCATGTGATCTTTACTTGGAAATCAATCTCAAGCAAAATGATTCATGATTTCACACCAAATTACCAAAATCAAACATCTGACCAAAAATTGACTTCTCTTTAAAGAATGACTTCTATTGTTCTGCTTAACTGACTCAGAAAATTAAAGTGTTTCAAGGGAAGAAAATAAATCTAGCCCTGTAAGGCCTAACTTTGTTCATACATAATACCAAAGACAGGCAAACTTCTGCTGGCTCTAGAAGTCCAGAAAATGAAATCACATATTTTAAAATGACCTCAAAAAGAAAAGTATCCATTTAACAAATTTTTCTACAGCATTCAAAAACTGAAAAACATTGCAGTAGCACAGAAATGCTATTTGGAAATGGACTAATCATGAAGCATCTAAATTCTGTTCACAAAAATGGTACATATATATTGATTCATGTATTAATACTTTAAATATTTTTTAAACTCTTCATCATATATTAGCCTTAACTGTAAAGCTTTGCTGGCCGTGTTTCAGCACATCAGAATTTTTTCTTATTCTTGTATGCTTTTCTGTGACTATGTGTTCATAATCATAAATGAAGATGCTGTTTCAGTGTTTAACTAAGCTAGCCTGATAAATTTTTCACTGAGTGTGAGGAATTTTGCCTTTAGTCATGTGAAATTATTAAACAAATACTTAAAAATACTCTAAATACTTAGAGTAGTGGGATGGCTGCTGCAAAAATAGGAAAAGCTTATTTTTCAGTGTAATATCAGCGAATAGCAAATGCATTTCCCCATAGTCTGTTTACCTCATGTTTACAAAGAGGTTCAATATTTTTGGAGATCACATTAAGTGGTCTGCTAATGGTTATCATAATATATAAATGAACCTGATTTCCATTATCTGCGTGTTTTGACCAATCAAGGAATAAGAGAGAACAGTTTTGATCACATCAAATCTAATGCTTCAAATATGCATTGGGAGATGTATTGCAAGATGACATTTAACAATATTATCACACTGATAAGTCTGGCCTCATTATACAGACTCTTTGTATTAACCATGGTTAATGAGAACATTCTTTGTCTCATTAGATGTTTTTTCATTGTTCAGTTTTGTGAAAAATCAACTCCTGATGAATGTGAGCCAAGTGATGGTTAATGGTGTTTCTTGAAAGCTTTCTCTATCAATGACAATTTAACATCTGAAAAACTACACTCTGCTTTATAGGCCATTGGAGGATGCTTATTAAGTAAGACTGATTAAGTTTAAGCCTCACAATTTCTGAGAGATTAGAATGGCGGCTTTAGCTTGTTTAATTGCCAGTGTTATCAGTCTTTTAACAGTGTTGCTTTATGTGTAAACAGAATCGGGGATGATTGTGGTCCTGTTTTTGGCCGTGCTGTTCTACTTCCCCTCCAGGCCACCCATGCCACCCAGTGTGGCAGCTGCAAGCCAGCGCCTCAGCTACAGGAGCAGCATCTGCAGGCTACTGAGGTACACTGTTATCTACCAGCTCACATCACACACCGCCACCCAGTGCCAGTGCCTGCAGAACAACAGCCGTCTAATTTGAAAGCGCAGTGAGCATAAGTAAAAGTTTCAGAAATACCTCTTGACTTTATTTTAGCTTTGCATAATATTAACTGTTATATATGTACTACGAGTGTGTAGGCCTAGTGCTGGCTGTCTGTTTACTGTGATTACAGATTCTTGCAACCGCTTAAAATCCTTACTTTTCTATTAAGAAATGTTCATTTGTTTGCTCTCAGACTGTTTAAGGGACCTTCGTTTCAGTGTTGGCTCAGGTTCCTCAAGCTTTCCTGCTCATTGGAGTCCCTTTGATGCAACTCCTTATGTAGATTTTCCTTCAGTTGCACAGATGCACATATGAACACAGCTTTGTAATGCCTTTGAGAAAGAGTTTCAGCACATATTGGGGTTATATTGAACATTTCATCTTCATGTTGCTTATTTAACCCTTTAAACCTATTGTTCCCAGAATGTGTGTAACACAGAACAGAGGAAAGTCTCAGTGATCAATGGTTTCTCTAAAACTGCTGTATCCTTGCTCCACCATATAACGGCATATGTATATATTGGGTTCTGATTCTGAGCTGAAAGGTAGCTATCTTTTTATTCATTTTGTATATGCAATGTAATGTGGTTCACATCATTTCATTCTCTCACCATAAATCTAGGAGAAAAGTAAAATCTGTGTGCCAATTTCGAGCAGTCTAGTTAAAAATAATTATTCAGTGTGTAAATAATCGGGTATGTAGTGGTGAAATAGTGTGAAATATTTTGCAGTGTCTAGTTTAGAGACCTTGCTGGGATCAGTATACTTGTTCCTACTTTTGGCTAATCTGGAAATGAAGAGATGAACTCGGTCTTATGATCTCAGACTTAAGCGACAGAGAGCCCTAATGAATAAAGTCTTGTGCATTAACTAACCAGAGCAGATTGAGAGTGGCAAAATGACATCAAAGATGTGATTCCTTCCCTCTAGATTAATTATCATGTCTTGAGTTGGCACACTGTTTCCGTGCAATAAATAGATCATCTTCATGTGTATGACGCTGTCCTCAGAACTTCAGTCTGACCACAGCATACTCCGTTTTCTACAGAGTCCCCTCTTGCTGGAATTTGTTTATCAAAGCCAGAGAGAGTCAGTGTTTACATATCAGAGGCGACATCCTTGTGGTATGTTCACTTCAGCTTTATTGGAATGAGTTGAAGGCTGTGGACTAGAAAGAAGTGAGCATCCAGTGGCACTGGCATAGGGACACCATCTTTTAAGTTGCCAACAGTTCACTACCCTGAGGTGCAGCAGAGATATCCCACCAACTCTCACTGCCACTCGCAGATACACAAACTTCTTCAGAAGAAGAAAAGCGCAGAGGAGAGGGGAAACAACCGAGCCAATACAACTGTTCTACAGAATCAACTCGATTGAACCTCCTTGTTGAGATTGTAATGTTATCTGAGGTCCAGCCAATAGGAGGAGACCTTGCTCAGGCCACGTCATTATTGTACAGGAGGTCCAGAGTTACAACACTGTTTCGTTCCAATAGCAGCAAAGGCCTGTTGTGAAGTTTTATGAAGGCAGACTTCCATAGAGGCAGTTTATCAAGGCTGTTTACTGAGGTTAAGGGTAGCAGTCATTAAAGTGTGCTTATTCTTCATTTTTTCAGGGCTCTTTAGCCTTAGATGTCTCCAGAGTTTGAGATACTGCTCCTTTAATTGCTTTGAGTTTGATTGTTTGCGCAGGCGTCCCTTTCTAATGCCATCACTTCATAATGGCTTTCCTTGAACCATTTTCCAGAGTGCGATTACTGTGGTAACTGTGATGATGGAATGGGATTAAAACTGATGGAGTTTTGTGATAAAAATGGCTCTGTCTTGTGAAGCATTTTGGCTTCCAGCATGGCCTGCCAAGGACAAATGGCACTTAGCTGATGATGCTTTTGGCTTGGTGGCTCTTCTGAAATATTTCTCAGGCAAGGAAAATGCCTGCCATGCTTACCTACTGTATTCTAAATAAGCTTTTGCTGGGTGAAAAAAAAGGTGCACAGGTATCGATTTTCCTTCTGGTGCAAGGTTAATGACACAGATGCAGCTAGAAGAAAAGGTGCTCTATCAAAACACGTTCACGATGACTCTCTCAGGACTTCACCAAGACCGCAGCTGGACAGGCTGGGAGTAGGCTTTGCTTAACACCCATCCTACTATCAGCTGTCTTCAAACCGACACAGGTGATAATTTACAGCCATGGTCCTAATTTTCAGGTTAGTAAATATTTGGCATTAGCTTTTTTCTGCCTTGATGCTTTCAAAAATTCACCAGCTGCCCCTGCAGTATGCAGTGTGCGAAAACGCTTTTGGCACATAAAAAAAACAAAAAACAAGCCGACTGTTTCAAGGAGATAAACAAAGTGTCTTTGGAGAGTGCTGATGATGGCTGTCAGATGCTTTGTTTGGTTTATGGAGGAGCTCACCCACACAGGAAAATCTGTGTGGCTCCATTTAGACCTTGAGGGAGAGCACTAGTGAGCATGGCTGATGATTGTAATTGGGACAGGAGTGATTGGAGTGCCGCCAGAGAAGCACAAAGGTGAGAGGGGCTGATTCTGTAGGGGACATTTCTAGACACTCTTGGTTCTAATGCTCTAATGCAGTGATTGGAGAGATTCTTATAAAAATGCTAATAGACAAAGCAAAATGTAACCATAGGTCTTTGCATCAGATGAGGATTAGTTCATATTGTGCTAGAAGCATATTTTAATGGTCAAATCTTAAGAGCCGTATTGTATTCAGTGATGATGGCTGAAGGAAAGGATTTGTTGAGAAAAATCGGATTGAATGTCTGATACTTTTTTAATGCATGTATGAATGGATTTGTAGATGAGATTCTGTATGTGTGTGTGTGTAATGTTTTTGTGTTCAGTCTTTTCATCTCTTGTTCATTAAATTCCTCACTACTTCCCTTAGGTTTACAAGAGTCTCCTTCATTTTTGGATATAGTTAGTTTCCTAAGTTGTCAAGGGGGATTTCTTTAAATATCAAACATATCGATGTAGCCAGACTCAGATATTAGTGTCTTTGTTACTACTATTTATTGAACCTTGCAGTCTGAGTAAACATATACAGGTTGAGGTAACACAGAGCTGTACCCTCATTATGTGATTGCACTTACCTGAAAACCACCTCTCCTGTGAACTTGGTTGTGACCCCTGTTCTTCAGATGTTTGCCTTTCTGTGTTTTGTCTGCAAAACTGGTTTGGCTGATGCTGATTACTGACATGTTGACACCTATTTGTTTTTGAAGTGATTTTGAGAAAAAAAGTTTTTGGACTGTCTTACAGGCATCGTTACCAGTTTCTGTTGCATTGTGCTCAACCCTGCTGCATTCAATACAACAGGCTGGTATTCAGTTTCCTATTTGGTCATGTACAGCACACTGCACTATAGTATAGTATAACACTATGTTTGCCCTTTTGCCTCTATAATATGGTTGAAAACTCACTTTTTCATTTTGCCCAAAGCCTCCTGCCAAATGCATGAAATGTAAACTTACTGGTTAGTTTGCTGAGTATGTTACTTATTTGAGCAGCACTTGATGATGTTAGATCTGTGAGAGCTAATCTCCAAAGAAAAATAATAGTGGTGGTAGAGTCATGTTTTGTAAATATTGCAAGGCTGTAATGAGGTACACTGCCCTAGCAGGATTGCGGGGGGGTGGTCTCCCAACAAAGTGAAGGTGAGCGGGCCATGCTCTCCTGCCCAGCACTCCTTCCACATCAATTATTTGGGAGTTTAGCGGCCAGAGGTTAGCTCTCTAATATTATTGCAGTCGTTCAGAGTGCAAGGGCTGCTACTACCAGAGAGATTATTATCCTTGAAGACTATTGAAGCTCCATTTGAGTCTCTGGATGTGGGCATGGGAATTGTTTCATAAAAGATTGAATTGCCCCTCACTTTTGGCCCCTGCAAAGCATGAGGTTGATTCATACACTATCAATAAGCCCTTTATGAATGCAGCTTACAAGTTTAAGTTTGGATAGAATTGTGCTTAGGCCTTAAGTTCATGTTACCAGTTATCTGTTTTTTATGCTAACCCCATTTTGGGCATTACACCTGGAGTAACTTAAAAAAAAATGTGACTACGTTCCTCAAGGAGAATGGAATACTAGCTGTTACTGTTCTCAAATTTCTCTCTGTTCTCGGTTCACAATGTGTGGGGTGAATGCAAGTGCCAAAGTACATGTATTATACTGAGTGAATCAGCTACGGGGGCCTTATGGTTATGTATGTAACTACTGTTCCCTGAAGGTGAGGAACAAGGTACATCACCGTTTGCCTCACTTTGCTGTTAAACCTGATAAAGAAGACCTTATAGAACTTTGGGGAGTTGTATGTAATGAGGCTTTAAAAGTGGTTAAGGGACTGTATGAGCATACCCCATCGCTGTCATCTGCCTCACATTCATAAATAAAGGTTGCTTCAGATACCCCAAGAGTGTGAGATCACATTCTGCAGTGTACCTCATTTCTCTCCTTACAAGCATAGCTGTATTCTCTCTGAGGAACTGAGCTGGTGGTTTCTTTCTGAAAGGTCCAGTACTATAACTAATATAAAAAATGTCAAGTCACCTAATTCTTTAGATCTGTGTAATGTAATAAAATGGATCTGAGGACATCTGGAAAAGGATATTATCTTTTATTACTTTTCTTTTATGATTTTGACCTTAATCTTCTGACACTTCTGTTGCTTTATCTTCTGATACTTAGAAAAGTGTGGAGATGATTGTAATTCTGTGTAAAGCCTATTCTAACTTTTCAAACTGTTGATGACGAACATGTGGACTTGGAAGCCCAGAAAAGAAAGTGGAGACGTTGATGTTCAGAATAACAATTTAAAGGTTGAATCTTACCTGCAGGAACATGATATCTTTTTTAATATGCGGTTTCTTTCTGCTTCTTGTTTTAACAGTAATATGAGGTTCCTGATGATAGCGCTTGCCTATTCAGTACCAACAGGAGTACTGGCTGGATGGTCTGGTGTGTTAGACATGATTCTGACTCCTGTCCAAGTCAGCCAGGTAAGGAACCATATTTCTTCACTTAACAAAATTGGTTGCAAGACTGTGGGTTTTTTTTGTTGTGTTGCTTTGTCTTTTTAATATAAATTTTGATTGGCTTTGCAAAGCATTATAATTTCAAGCACGACTAAACAAAATATAATGATAGAAAGCTATAGTTGTAGCAATTGATGTTTGTAAATTGATGGCTGTTTATTTTCAGCAGAACACATTCTCTTTCATATGCAATATCAGTATGTAGGAGCTGAGGGGTGGGGGGGTTAATGTTTTTTTTTAAAACTGCAATTACCTGAGGATCGGCATCAATCTTATCCTCCTTTTTTTTTTTTTGCTGTGTCAATGAGCAGTTTAATTATGAGCTAGGAAAATATACAAAAAATGTAATTTCCTTGTCCAAAATGAATGTTGACTCATAATTAACCTCAGGGCATGCGCATAAATAAAACAGCCGTAACTGAATGCCCACAGCAAAATCTTCAAAAACTGCTTTCCTTCTTGGACTGTCTCATTAAAAACCAGCAAGTTGGTGTGAATATACTTTGAACTTAAAATCTGTTGTTGAAAAGATCTAATTATGGTCTTTTTTCCAATCCAAAGCTATCCACATCAGTGCCTAATCAAGCATACATGCTAGAGACTGCTTTATTTGCATGTTTGCAAAAATACTCCATGTTCAACAGCCCTCAAATATAATTAGATGAGTCCTCCATCTCGGCATCCCTGATTCTTCCCGGCCTCCTCACATTTGCATCCGAAACCTGAGGGCGGTGAGATAAAACGAGCATATAGAACTCAAGGCTGATCTGAACACAGGGCCTGAGGGAGCCAAAAGATGTGAAGTTTTGCTGTCCCATGTGTGGCAGTTCTGTTCAAGGTTATCATTACACAGGTGTTGTTGCACACGAAATCAGTCAAAGGCACGATGCCCTCTTCTTGTGTCTCTCACAGCTGTCAGGATCATCATCAATGTATCTGTCTTCACTTTCAAGCTTCGATTCCCTTGGAGAATACTATTATTAATAGCATCTCCCTACGGCACTGTTTGATTTCAGTTTGTGCGTTCACTTTCCATTTGTTATTTTTCTTAACCTTCCCCAAATCTTCATTTTGTAAGACGAGACCAATTAGAAAAGATTAGAATGAAAAACTCTTGTTCATGTTGCACTCTAGGACTCGTGGTTATGCAGTATTAATGTTGTTGGATCTACTCATATGGCTAAAACAATACCGTTTTGATTTAGCAGATGCGTTTTTATCTAAGGCGACTTCCAGTTCCTAACTACAGGGGGCAGTCTCCCTGGAGCAACTTAGGGTTAAGGGTCATGCTCAGGAACCCAGTGGTGGAGCTGAAGGTAGGATTCGAACCTGTGATCTCTTGGTAGAGGCAAGTATCATACCCAATACACCACCACTGCCCCCTATCCTAGAGTTACACCTAGGATAGTTACACAAGTATTAGGTGTGTATGTCCATGTGTTGCTAAGAAAAGCAGAATTGCTTCATGGATGCACACTGCTGACAACTTCAACCCATTTTCATTGGCCCATTTATGAGCAAATGGAAAAATAAAGCAGCAACAATTTTAGTTTATGTTTTATATCATATATTAAACATTATATTGTGTACTTAAAACCACAATTATAGATTTGTGTACCAGATTAAAAAATGCCGGGATCCATATAGCAGTTTTTGAACCACAATCATGTATTTTGGGTTCATGACGCTGTACCTCCCTGTCTCCTGTCTCAGTGAAAATTCAGCCTATAGCCAGTTGATGTAACTGTTACAATGACACATCCAGAACATTTCGACCAACTTAAGCCCTGTTGGTGTAATTAGCCCTTGTGCTTGCTCAGATTGCTTTTTTTGTATGCGTGGTAGCGGTGTAAGTTATTCTGTTAGAGTGGAATGAGACCCGGCAAGATGGTACAATAAAGTGCACAAGACTACATCACTGTAATTAGCATTGTTTAAGAGGAAGCTCCCTGACTGCGCAAATCAGTCGCATGTAATTGCTCCGTTAATGGAGACTGGCCATTAGGCTTGCGCCGAGTGGCTGCAGGCTCTGATTATAAAGACTTCTTTTGCCTTTGGAAAGTCAGTTCCTACTTATAGTGGTTTGCTCAGTGTGAGCATAAAAGAGGCAGTGAAAGAACCACAAAAAGCAGAGCGAGAGGTGTACGCTACTTATGTTGAAAAAAGGACTCTTTTTTTTCTCTGAAGAAACTGCAAGGAAACTGCTGTAGGTTGGTGAAGTAGAGCTTGTTTCATTCACTGATGCCATGTTTGTTTGCCCCCAGGCTTCAAGCAAGAGAGTATTAAGGGGCATAAACACACTAATGTGCCAAAAGCCTGAAGCCTTGGCTGTAACTTCAGCTTCTCATACACATTTGTTTGTTATTTGTTATTTAAAAAAAACTTTAACGCCCTAACATGCCACAAATTTTGTCTTTTCTGCTTCCAGTTAGCATATAGCCATTAATTAACTTCTCTCCACCGAATTAAGTGCTTGAAATTGCTTCCTGGCAGACAACTGACTATTAAGAATGGGTGTTTGCTTGCCTAATTAGTCTAAACACTTGGAAGAGGCATTTAGAGTTTGTGAGAAAGCCCAAACATATGAATGAACGATCTGTCTGTATAGAGCAGAAACATGTTATGGCAGTTGTAAACGTCTTCCTCACAAACCGATCTTCGATTTAAGCCGAAGGAAAAAAGGCACATAACATATTGCTTAGTTTCATTGTACCAAAGATTACCAGAATACACAATCTTTTTTTTTTTTTCCCATTATTTTTTAATTAATTGTTTTGTCCCTCAGACGTCGGATTAAGTCGTTTTTATGGGTCTCTTTGTTTTGATGTTTTTCTGAAATGCAGTCCCTTGTACTGTTTCACTGTTGCCACGCTTGACCCCAGGTTTGACCTTCCCTGCACTGTCTGATGTATAACGTCTGCCTGGACTTAAACCAGAGTGCTCCAGTCTCTAGACGTGTACCATGGACAGAATGCAGACTGGCAATTTTCTGTTCACCTGATTGACATGTTCTCTCTTAGAAAGCAGACACGCTGCTTCAATCTGCAGACGGTTTGCTATGAGCAATGCTCCTGCATCACAAGCAATGAATAATCCTGTCTTTTTTTCCTTCTCCACCTCTCTCTCTCCCCCCCTCCCGTACACATGGATATTGTCACTGTCAGAACAAAACATAAGAGAGGGAAAAGACATTCTTAACACGTTTATGGAAAAAATATTTCATGCTGGCAATTTTAGGCTCGTACATTATGAAATTTGAGCTTGATGTAAAAGCAGCTGGCATTTTCAAATTCTGTCTTTTTTTTCTCTCTCATTCTCTGTCCGGGTCTCTCTTCTTCTCATTGTATAACAGGTTGATGCTGGATGGATAGGATTTTGGTCCATAGTTGGAGGCTGTGTGTTTGGAGTTGCTATGGCAAGGTAAGCACCAACATGTTGTATTGTGGTGGGAAGAAGCAGAGTAACAGTGTAATTCAGGTTTTATATCTAACAACACTTGATATGCTGTACATATCTTGGGAATCTCCTGTGCGCAGTGCTGTCGAGAGATAAAGTGTTCTCCTCTTTCTTTCTCGCTGACCTTGGAAAACATTATTTTGTCAATGTCACCATTTTGTAAAGCTCAGCTTTTTTTCTGTGTGGCCAGTTTGGGTTTTCCTAGACTCCTCAGTTAATTTACCCTTGCCCTCCTAACTTATTAAAATCAGCTTTGTAATGAGCAGCAGCCGAAAATACTAATCAAGTATTTGACAGAGAGGCACAAGAGCAGACACACCAAACTGTGTGACTGGCAAAAGGAATGTTTTTGTCCAGCTGATGAATAAATGTTTTGTTGTTGGTCTCAATCAGCAGTTCTAGTAATGGCTAACATTTTGAAAATGTTGTAATTAGGAAAATTAGTGTGTAACACTTTCTGTTAATCAGTTGTCAAATCATTGATTTGTGGTTAGAACTGGGACAGCAGTAAAGTTGGTGCTGAGACATGATGGAGCTTGCATCGCTTGAGGACTGTGGGGCAAATGAGAACCCAATGAAGTGCTCCAGATCAGCTTGTTATTCAAACGAACTATGGACAGCAGCCTGGATGGGGATCCAGGAAGACTGATTAAAGAAGCCAGACGCCCTGCTGATTGGCTCTCCTCTGTGTGTGTGTGTGTGTGTGTGTGTGTGTGTGTGTGTGTGTGTGTGTGTGTGTGTGTGTGTGTGTGTGTG
>JBBPDH010000002.1:8919629-8933661 GCA_037974565.1 Clupeocharax schoutedeni | reverse complement strand
GTGTGTGTGGGTGTGTGTCTGTGTGTGTGTGTGTGTGTGTGTGTTTGTGTGTGTGTCTGTGTGTGTGTCTTTGTGTGTGTCTGTGTGTGTGTGTGTGTGTGTGTGTCTGTGTTTGTGTGTCTGTGTGCGCATCAATACGGCGTCTGTGGGGGCCAGCCGGAGGCTCTGTTGGGAGCACATGAGGGAGGCGTAAGAGAAAAGCAACAGATGCCCCACTACTTCCTCCTGGCAGCCTGTTCCTTTGCGGTGCCATTAGTGATCGTTTGCAGGCCGACGTGCCATTAACGAGCTCCCGTGAGTTACAGAGGGCCATAGCGTTCTTCCTCTGCTGCAAATCATAATGCAAATGCAAGTATAAACATGAGTTATTAAGGGGCCACAGGCTTTTGCTTCCCAACCCAGTGGGCCATGTCCTGGCTATAGAAAAATGGCAGCATTAACATTGCGCCCCAGAAGGGATGGCCACATATTTTAATTGATTTGGTTTCAGGGGCACCTTTAATAGCCCCTGTTCTCCTCAAAGACATGTCCTCATGTACATCCAAACAGATGAATCACAAGAGGTTCCGTGCCTCAATTAGTGTGTGGTGCTGTGGCGCGTGCCTGTTGGACACTCCAGGACGCCTGACGAACAATCCTGCAACTTTTAATTGTCACACAACAGCTTGTGTAAGGATTCGCACTGCTGTTTTTGACACACCCAATATCCTCTATGAAACAGTGGTCCATTACCCACCCAAGGAGCGTTTAATTAATGGCCATATGAAGGTAAAACTTCCATTTCCTTTAACCAAGAGGAGAATTTTAATACATTTGTGGCACAGCGCATGATTTGTTTGACCTTGCCTACCATGCCTTACAAGAATATACTGCTTGTTATGCCAGCGACAGCATCGTTTGCTTCCAGGACGAACATCTCCTTGAGCAACTTCATTCAAAAATAGCCTGAGAGCGTTTTAGTTTTCTATTTTTTTTTAATGCAGCAGCTACCCATAACATTGTGTGAAACTTAAAAGCTCAAAAGATTATTTATTCATTTGTTTATTTTGGACCCTGATAATAATCAAGAATTGAAAGGATCTAATGAGTCTGAGTTCATAGCCTTTGGTAATGAACATATATAAAATTTTAAGGGTGGCTTAGATGAGTTTGTGGTGCTTGTTAGAAAACATGAGGGTTAAAACCCTCCAGAATGCTGTCAGTGTCTATGCAGGGCTTAGGGCTTGCAGGGCTTGTGTCTATTATCATTTTGAGAAAGATAATAGCTGAATTAAATTAACAAAAAATTGAGCACCGTCTTTCTATCCCAGGGCACCTGGGCATTTGGGTACATTAGACATGGATTTAAAATATTGTGTCCCAACACTTATTTAGCTTTCATATTTTTAATTGCAGGATTTAGCAGCATATAAATGATTAAGAACTCTCTGTACAATAGTTCATCAAAAAAGAAGTTTTAATTTGAAATTACTACATTACTACATTTTTATACAAATAGGACTGCTTGGTGTTTTAATAATCAACTCTGAATGGAACGAAACCAGTCAGGGCCTCAGCAGAATGCTTTCCTTACCTCTGATTTCTTCATTGTAAAGAAATGCCTTGGAGACACACTTATACCTACATGAGACACTGATTGAAATGTGTGAGCGTGAGCAGGAGCAGTGGAGAGAGAACTTATCTGTGCAGAGTTTGGATCAAACACTTTCGTTTTTATTTGAAATTGTCAGTCAACTTCAGTTAGAGTTTTCTCAAAAGAAAATAAAATGACTTTTCTTTTTCTTTCCCCTCTGGCACTGTTACCAGAAATAACACCTACAAAAAGTTTTGAGCTCGGCAGTAATTTAGAGCTTTTGCTATCATTAAATTCATGATTTCTCCTCTTTTACCCCTTACTGCTGTTGTGCTGCAGGTTTGCTGACTCCATCCGGGGAATGCTGAAGCTGATCCTGGTGCTGATGCTAGCTGGAGCCTCCCTGGCAGCCACCTGGTTCACCCTCATCTGCTTGACCAGGCTCACTCACCTCCCTTCCACTAAAGGTAGTCTGGGGATAAATATAACCTTTCGCCTCAGTGTTTGGCAGGGGCTCGAAGGTGGCAGTCTTCAGGGCTGTAGCAGTGGCAAACAGCAGTGTAGGCAAACTGTAGTGAGAAGGCTGAAAGCACCAGATCCAGAGGAGCTCATTAGGTCTAGATCAGTGAAGGGAATCAGGATCTGTGGTTCCACTGAAGCAGGCCCCAAAACAAGCATATGCCCCTCAGATCAGCCAGCTCAAGCATTTTCATCCATCATCATCTCCTGCCTGGCACCTGCTTCTTTATCTGCTTTCTCCCAGCAATACTGGCAAACAGAGTCTTCGGTCTTGGCAGGCTCTCTCTCCACCTGGCAAGCATGTGCTCTGCACATAGACCCTATGGCTGCTTCTTTTAGTAACACATATTACCTGATGGAGAATGTGAGCTAGCTTCTTTTTTCTAAATTCAGTTTGTAAAAACATGCTATGACAGAATACTCATAGAAAACCTGCATATGTGTGTCTAAGACCATTGGTTTTGCTGAGCTAAGAAGGGAAGGGTGAGCGTACTGATGATGGGTGTTCTTTGTCCTTAGCCACGCTGTATACCTCCTGTATCCTGCTGGGCATCTTCATCAACAGCAGCGTTCCCATCTTCTTTGAGCTTTTCATTGAGACAGTTTACCCCGTTCCAGAGGGCATCACCTGTGGGGTGGTCACCTTCCTCAGCAATCTCTTCACGGGCCTGCTTCTCTTTTTCCTCACCTTCTACATCACAGGTAGACTGATTTCCATGCTCTGTGGGTATATTTTTAATTAACTTTGTGATTAGCACCTGCAGGAGGTTTTACAGCACTACAAATTGATTTATGTGCTCAATTCGCTGATTATTTAGGTCTCGATTGTGAACTGGAATTTATTATACAGTTGCTGACAGCATTGTTGAATTGATTTCATGTTTACCAACAATTTGAGGTGCAAACAGAGCTGAAAACTTATTCTAGCAGACCACATAATTATTCTGGACATCGGCAATTGCAGCTAGGCTGCTGCTATGCTTGGTCACAGCTTGTAGGGTGACATTTTTTTTCACCCCTGTATGATGCTGCTGAGACTTGTTATCAAAACAGAGCATGTGGGCACAGTTGAGAGGTATGGAATCAGCAGCTCTGATTTAATTCAGCCCAGTGTCTTGGTCAGCCACAGAATACCTGGTGTTTCTGCAGTGTCCCGTCTCTGAATGCTGATTATCCTCCACCATGAGGTTATGCACATGAGAAAGCCAATCAGGTGGAATGATGAATAATGTGCCGAAAGGTTGACAGGATTTCCACCATCCTCTTGTGTAAATAAAAGCTTCCTGTTGAATATTGATGAGGCACTTGCTGACAGATTCCTCCTGGTAAGCAGGTGGCTACACAAGCACTCTGTGATAGCTATATCCCAGGTTCACTCTGTCCTTGCCTATCGCTTAAGCAGAATGGCCACAGGCTCATCACTGACTAACAAGTGATGTGGCGTGCAGCGATAGTGCACACTGTCTCTGCTTCTTAAAGGCTGTTGACAGAGGGCAGGTGCTCATGCATATACATTAGCGTTGGGAGCCCTCTGTGTTTGGGCCTGTGTCTAATCACTGTTGATTCATGTTGAGGTTCCACCATCATGATAAATGATGAATTATGCCACAGCATGTTCCATAAACTGTATCAGCCAGCAACATCAGATGGCATTGCTGGATTTGTATGGTGGGGTGTTGGACGTGGCCGAGGTGTTGAGAGATTTTGGCAGCTCTTCCATCGTCCTGTCGATTCCCCCCCGGGAAGATTGTCACATGATGACCAGGCTTAGGATGGCTCAGCTTTTCATGTCTTGATTTTGTAATCACTCCCAAACAAAGCTATGTTACTCCCTCTACCTTTTTGCAGTTGGCCAAAACGGTGACCAGGCTGAGACTGAGCACACAGAGGCTATAAGGGCTGCATAAACTGTTGAAATGTTTCTACTGTTGACTGAGTCCCTGTTGTTGACGGTGAATGAGCACATGGATTTCCCTGTGTTTCATCAGATTCTTCCTGAAGCCTTCCATTCCCTGTTTTCCTCAGTTGTTAAAGTATTCTCTTCGATTTATCAAAATGTGCTCTCTGGATCCAAGCATTTTCATTTATAATCACCCGATTATAATGTGGTGCACATCTCAGATCAGCAGATTTTTTCACTTTAAGGTCATTCATATTTAAAATGGTGGAGGACATAATGCAAGAGCCTGTAATCGTTGCAAAAGTGTATAGCTCATTCTGACTCAGCTGCACATCTGGGTAACTTAATCTGGGTAACGTAATCTAGAAAACAGGCCCTTTAAGATTGTAAAACTTCAATGAAAAAAAGAAAGGCTACTAAGGCTAAAAATGACATTAATGGGTATGGGTGTATAATAAAATAACCACATCTTTAGACCTGCTGCTAATACAACATAAACGACCAGCAATAGAATTATATAATTCTACTGCACTGGCTAAAAGAAACCCACACTGTTGATGAGAGAAGAGGGAGGGCTCTTCTATGCACAGAGAGAGAGAGAGGAAAAGAGAGAGACCAACCAGACTTTTGGACTCTAATTCACTAATGAACTCCCAATGTCCTGATGATCGGTCCAAAATGTAGACAGTTCTATGCTAAACAGCTTGAGACATCTTTCCTCAGTCTCTCAGTCTCCATTCCACTGTTCATTGTTTTGTAATTTGTTATTTTTATCTTGTTTCTTATCTTGTTGCTCATACATATGAGAAGTGCTTAAGAGTCTGGATTTAAAACGTTCAGTCTGCTCTCCTCATGCTTCAGTCTGTTCACATTTTTCCTTTTATTTATCTCTTAAGTGATACAGAGTTAGCCAGAATTGAAAAAACTATCCTCAGCAACAGTTTTCTTAAAGGATAATATTAATGAATGTATAATTAGTTTCTCGTTTCATATGAGATGAGAGGGGTCTGAAAGTTTCCCGTTACAGCAGTCTTTAGTGATATAGTTGCCAGTGTTGCTCATTCATTTTGAAAATGAAAATATGAATGAGGGTGAAGAGAGATTTAGTCTTTTGATCCATCTGCTCTGCACTCATCATTTGGCAGAACAGGGTGGGCGGAATACAAAGCAGAGAGCCACATCCCTGAATGCCTTTGTGTGTGTGCAGGAAGAAACCAGGTTACCAAGGTCGTCTTGTACTTGTATTATACCGCTCGTCTTTGTGCTGTCAAAGAGTTGATGTTTCACTGAGATAATTTGATTTGCCTGAAAAATGTAGTTTGGTTTGCTTTTCTATTTCTGGTACTTTCCTCTACCAGGTACAAACAATGAATTGACGACATCAGTCACCTTTTGTGAAAATGTCGGCAGAGTCAGCTTGTGCTTTTTGTGGCAGGAGAGTGTCTGATTGCTAGTTTATGGCAAAGCTCAGTCAATTATGGTCTCTGCTGTGTGTTTATGAATGTAGCACTGAATGTTTTTTTATATTTTTCCCATAATGATGGACAGCAGCTGCATGATTAAACATGTAAACGTATTTTTGTTCTGTGATTATTTCCTCAAACGAAGAGACAATTGAACCGACTTACCATTAGGCTAGCCATTAACCTCCCATAGTGCTACAGAAAGGACTAAGAAGGCATTAAGCCTAGCTGAAAGAAGCCGTCAGTCTGGGCACTGAAAGGGCTACAATTAAGAATAATTACGTCAGTAAGAGGCACATCTCAGCTGCCTCGGAGTTTAGCGTTGCTGACACTGAGGACTCGTGTCCCTTGTGTCGACACTCCTGTTCCTTCCGCTCAACGCAGTGTCTGAGATTTTCACTCTGTCATTCGCTGTTCCAGCCTGTTCCCCACGCCAAGCCCCTCAAGACTTTGGCAGGAGAGGAGTCAGCTTAAATTAGGGCCTCACTAAGAACATCTCTGCACTCTTGACTCTAGCTATAAATATGGGAAAGTTAGGAAATAATCAATAAGGGGTGTGGTTTGATTACAGCTTAAACTGACACGCAGGATGTAATTGCTAGCCATAATTGGCAGATAGAGACGGAGAAAAGAGTGAAGGCCATGGATTTGACGACTAATCCATTGCTTTTTTATTTTTTATTTTTTCCCTAGCAGTGCTGGAGGAGTAAGCCGCTGTTGGCTGCTTGTTGTTGTTTTTTTATGTTTTTTTTTGGAGCAGCTGACTGGATTACCTGTGCGTGATCGGGGGCGAGGCGCCCTCTCATTAGCATTCCTCGTGACCATCCTCCCGCTAACGTTGCTTCTCTCTATTCTTAATTGATGAGGCCAGGGCAGGCGTGTGGCAACGATGAAACGGGCAGATAAACACGACTCCATTAACCTGCAGCTAGTGAGGCCTGATTAATGAGCAGGCTTTTGGAGTGGACTCTCATGTACCTTTTCGTTCTTCCTCTTTTTCTGATTCCTCTCTCTAGACACACAGTCTTTCCTCTCTCACACCCACACTTACTGACTACGTTGCATGGCTAAATCATATCATTTGCTCCAAATGGGCTCAGGAGCTGACCCAGCATGGATTTCACCTTCCGCCATCGATTGCACTGCTCTCGTCAGGAGCAATTGATCAACCCGTTATCTGGGTGCAGGACGCTGTCAAATTGAAATCCACTCCTCTATTGAATTAAGAGATGTGCTTTCCCTCCCCAGTCCTGAGGGTGTATGGGTTTGACCTGTTTTGTGTTATATTTAGTCCCACCGCTCTATCTGGCACACAACAGATACTGCAAAGTTCGCATACATTGGGTATCTGCGACCTGGGCTACAGGTCATGTGTTCTCTGCAGACGTGGTTTATTTTACTCATACCTGTTTCAGTTCTATTTTCTTGAGACATGGTCATTTGTGTGTTCAATAGAAAACACCCAGTAATATTCTGCAGGCAGAGGACATGGTCTCAGTCATGTTCTTATCTTAGTAAATGCAGCTGCAGCTTTATTCATAGTGTTGGTCAGTGTAAATAAACATGTAATAAAGGACTTGATGTAGTAAGAACAGAGTGATAAAGCTTGGCATACAGAGGTATTCATATTACCAGGGGTTTTTTTGTTTTTTGTTTTTTACTGTTGGAATGTGTTATTCTAAAAATGTGATTCATTATAAACTCCTTAGCTTCACTCTAGCCCTCTTTTCTCTGTTTCAGACCTTTCCTGGCTGAACTGGTGTCTGACAGGCTCCTGTCTCTTCAGCCTGCTCCTCATCCTCTTCTTCAGGGAAACCTACGACCGCCTCTATCTGGACGTCCTCGTGTCAGTCTGACTGAACACTGTGCTCCTTTTTGAGCCAGGAAAAGTGCTGTAGCTCTGCTAGCAACAACTTGCACAAAAAGACAGAGAAGATGGGAAGTGCAGCACTGTTCTCTCTCTGTCACTGGTCTTTCCTTCTACATTTTTTCTAAAACCGGTAGTCATTAAAGGTACATGACAGTGAAGGCATTTTATCCAACAACAGAAACCAAGACCTATACTAAAACGGTACTACTGTAGATATCTTTCATTTGTACCACACTATCTATCTCTTTTTGATATGTAGATTTTTTAATTAAAAAAAACTTTAGTAATGGTGATGGGGATATGAAATGCCAGACTCCTGGGATAACAATCCCATGATTATTTCTTTTGGTCTCTTCTGTGTGTTCTACATAGAGGATAATTGTAGACTTCATTCAGCTGTCCAGTACAGGCTGTGCCATCAAGGGACCTCTTGGTGTTTTAGTGATGGTCATAATAAAAACTGGTTAGTAGTGGTGGGGGGTTTGTGCTTTACTTGTGATGGAGCCCAAGAATAAGTGGCACGGATCCTTTTGTCATTTTTCTGTTCAGCGCTTATTATTATTATTATTATGCAAACAGTCATTTTAGCCTCATTTTCTTCATCATCTGATATGATAGAATCTGCACCTCAGTTTCAGAGGATGTAATGGGACAGGTCCTGTTGAAAGAATCCTTAAGTGAGAGCAGTTGTCTTGAGGTATCTTTCAGAGCTTTGTTTGGGTTGTAGAGCTTCTATTCCTGAAAATGGATGTGGCAGTTTGAGGCTGTGCCATTTTTTAGTTTACCATACATCTCCGTTTACAGTAGCCGCATGCAAATAGGTTTCGGTTGTACAGACATTTCAGGAATGATCACAGTTCCAGTGGTTGTAACATTGGAGTTTATGAAATCAAGCTTGTTTTAAAGAATTTTACATGTAATTTATGCATAGGATTTTTTATTTGAGGGACCAAAACACTAACAGATTTTAGAGACTGTTAACTGACTATGTTTCGTTGTAAAGTGTTCTGTTGCATTTGGAAAGGCCATTTTAAAATTGGCATTAGTAACTTCTAGAAGGAAGACTATTTATACACCAGCAGATGTTTTGTGGTTGAAGGAGTTGTACTTCATAAGACTAATGTGGCGGACCGTGAATATTAGCTGGGATTTCTAGCATATCTCCTACCCACGTCTATTACTTCTCATTTGTTATTAATGGAAGGAGCATTTTTGCGTATGTGTAATTTAGGTCGAACACCTTTTCTGTTAGAGGAATTTCTGTGGTTTGGAGTTTGTTAGAAACATGATCGTAGCAGAAGAGCGGGATTCACTGGCCTGTGTAGCTGGTCCTTAACCATTTTGCACAGAGCAGGTCCACTCGCTGCCTAGCCTCGTCTGGCAGCTTTTCCCACTATGAGCCCTTATATCTTCGAATATGCCCACAGAGGATTTCTCAGCTAGAATAGTTATGGCGGTCTACTGGAGGATGACTTAATGTATGGCCTCTGGGCTTCAGATTAGCAAGAAACTCCAAAGAGAGCAAGGACAAGCTTTCTAACACGGAGGATATGTCGCCCCAGAAAATCTTCAGCAAAACCAAGTTAGTGGATCCAGTCTGTGTGTGTCTGAGTCTGAGTCTGTCTGTGCGTGTGCGTGTGTGTGTCTGTGTCTGTGTTGGTGGACTTCATAGATTGGGCCTTATGGACATTTACAGTTTATGTTGATGTAAAGTCGTTAAACATTAAATGGGACTATGAGTTCCTAGGGTTTCAATGGGAATGTTTTGAGCCTTTCCTATTTCGCCTAGTCCTTGTTTCCTTGGCTGTGCCACAGAGGAAGGTGAAATAAGAACAGCTTTATTTTTCTTTCGGGACAAGCCTGCATGTCTTTCTTTCATCTATTTTTTTTTGTACAGAAAGGTTGTCCAGTTGTGAAATGTTGCCTTAATTAACCTGTGACCTGTGCAATTTCGTTCCCTCTTTCTCACCACTGTGATGAAGTCTGTGGTTTCTGTACAGAACTACATTTAGGAGACATGTTCTCTTTTTCAGTGTAATGTTTAAAAGAAGGGATTTCTTAGGATCAGGTTGTTCGTCTGTATCTTTGTTCCAATTTGTGTACTTCAGTGATTTTCAGCACCTTATTAAAAACCTGTTTTGAAAGAACAAAACTTGCTTTCTCCTCCATGTTAAAGATGTTGACACACAGGTGTGCATAGTGAGAAGTTTGCTTCAGGCTGATGAGGACACATCATGACACGCACCTTTAACATGTCACAGTAAATGTCCAAGGAAACAGGAAATGACTCCTTTCAGTACATTTAAATGAAACCTTGTGGCTAATGTGCATGAGATCACTCTATTGGATCTTATAAACACACCATGACCTCCTCCACCCATTTCAGGATGAGGTCATGGATGACATCAGGATTGCACTGTATGCTCTGGAGCCAGCGAGTGTACTGAAAATGCGCCGTATCTGTCTGCATGCTATCTGGCATGACTCGGATTAACATTTTATTTAATCTATTCCACTCCATTTCCATGCCAAACAACTTACTCAGGAGTCTTTTGGCAAAGGACGAAGAGTTTTTTTTGTTTTTCTGACCAGACTTAGTCACTGCAAGCTTTAAAATCATATGTAATGTCATGCAAAATGGGCGCTTAAACGTATTTAAATTGATGGTTTCAGAGTACAAAGCATGGCCTTGCCATAACTTTTGGCACATTGTGGTGCTACTTCTGCATTTTGACAATGGCGACAGCCTGTCTGGAAGAATATTGTGTCTTTAAACAGGTGCTTTCATTCAGTGACAAGCAATTTGGTAAAACATTCAGTTTTGTTCTCTGATCACGCACTCACTTTTCTGACATGGTTTGCCTTGTTCAATGCCTTACACACCTGCTGATGTAAGTAGGACTTGCTAGCAATCAGACCAACGTTTTTATGTACTTTAATATGATTTCAGTTTCAGTCTTCCTTTCAGATGGTCCCACCACTCTTCCTCCAGTTTTTCTTTCATGAATATACCGCCTGTTCCTAGTGGGAGGTCTCAGAGGATTTCTTTCGCTACAACAACCTGTATTATGAAAAATGCCTTCTACTTTTTACAGCTTCATTTAACCAAAGTGCTAACACTTTTTTTTTAAGATTGCTCATCTGCCAGATATTAAAGCTTGGTGACAGGTCAAGGAGACAGTGATGTATGGCAGCATTTCCCCATTAAATCTACAGAAGAGACTTTTAATGGAAGGGATGTAAACCTCACACTTCAGTGGGAAGGAGGGCTTTGATTAACACTGATTAGTTTTACTCTAGAATAGTATTTTCAGGGGGTTTTTTCACCATATTTGTCTTTTTTGTTTGTTTTGGTTAATGTTTACATGTTGTTTGTAGGCTAATACTAATTTAGTCTTCACCTTTAAAATTGAGAGTATTGTAGAGAATTCTCTGCAGATACAGTTTCTACTCTTCAGGGAGTCTTTTGGACTAGATGTTGGAATATTGTTGAATGAATTTGATTACATCCAACCAGAAGAGTGTTAGTAAAGTTAAGTACTGAATTACTGACTTGGATGATTACTTATGGATCACAAAACCCACTTCAACATCCTAAACATATTGGATTATAATGTCCAGTTCATGTCCAGCTCAGGGGTGGCTGGTATACATGCTAGTAGGGCTGAGCTCTGCCTCTCTGAGAGAAAACAAAGGATTGAAACAAGATTTAGTCTTTGGTATAAAAGTTGTTTCACATGCTTGTGAGTGTTTATAAGCAAATTGGACATATTTTAAATAGAACAGTAGCAAAGTAGATGTGATTAAGACATGGCTGATTTGTATCTAGCTCACACTGCAGACCCACACAGTATATCTGTATCTAATATGTTATGTCATTAGTAGCTTAAGGTAGTCGGCGCTCATTGTAGTCGACCAGTCTCTATCTTGGTACTCCACCAGTTCCCAGAACTTTAGGCATTTCCTTTCAGTGGTTTCTCCAGTTTGCTTTTTTTCAGGGCAGTAGAAGTTCCAGGATGATCAATTGTATTCATGTCACTTCATGTCTGCCCGGAGAGATGTTTGTTGTGGAAATGTCATCTGTTAGCCCAGCTGCCAGCCAGAGGCCTTGTCTTGGCTTTTGGTTTCTGGTGATACATTTTTTGCCATAGTTTACTAGTGCTGATGGCAATGTTTTTGCATTACACAGGTTGGCTTCGCAGGAGTGTGTGTTCATTGCCTACTAAGTCTTTAGCAATCACTCTGATCAACTGAAAGACAGAACAGTTTGGAGTCTTGACCAGCATGCTGGGGCTTAATGAGAGCCATCCTCCAAGTTGGTGTTTGTAAGGATGCTCTTCTCTCCCACCTACCACACTGAACCTTCTCAGTGCCTTTTATTCGGAACAGGAAACTGAGAGGAAAACATACAGGCAGCAGCTTTGGCTTAATTAAAGTAGCTGTAATGTTAGGAGACATGTCCTAACCAAAAGCAGCATGTTTTAGAGCAATTATGAGATCCAGATGGGCGGAAATGCAATGGCCACAGGGAATCGTAGTCTTTGATCAAACAAGCAGTTCATTTCAATCACAGCACACCTTCCCTCCGCCAGTCATACTCTGCTGCTGTGGGCAGGAACAAGCCTCAGATGGATGTCTGCAGTACATACACCGTAAATAAGTATTGAACGCTGAGGTGGGATCTAAGGATGTACTCCTGTTACTGCTACTGCTGTTGATTTTAAAGTGTGTGGAGTTCTTTTACAGATTTTAGCAGAAAAATTCTACTAACAATATTATGAAGCACAATTGTTATTCAGTAATCTACATTGCATGTCAAGTTTTTCAGGTACCTCTTCAAATTAGTAAATGCAGCTGCTTCATACTTAAAAAGTCATTGCTCCATTAAAAGGCATTGCAAGACCCCTGAGAGCCTAAGGGCACCACCGTGATCAGGGCTAAGTGTCAGCTAGAGGGCTATAAATCCCATCTAATACTGGGCTGGGAGATAGTGGAACTGAGTTATCTGGAGTGATGGAGATCCATCCAGTACCTTTGGGATGAATTGGAGTGATGCTGTTGATAAAGCACCAAAATTACTCTGATGAAGCAACAGTAAGAGGAGTGATTTGTGTGAAATGCAGCAATATGAACAACAATTTAACTAATAGTACAGCAGCAAATGTGGAAATTTTGTATTTAAACTTTACATAATTATTAGCATTTTTGTTTTAAAAAGTAAGTAATATTAGTACTGCTACCACCCCTGCTAAAACAGTGCAAGGACTTGGGTTGCTCCAGAATTCTTGGTGCTTTGGGATTATCCCAACCTCTGCCAGCACCTCTCGCGCTCATCAAAGTTGAACCCATGCTTATGTGTGAAGAAACCAAAGCGGAACATTTTCTTTGATAAAACCTAACAGCTTTTCTGGCCTTTACTGTGTATTTTGTGAAAATCAGAGAATGTATATGCATGGTCTGGTTTTGTTTGCTTATAGACGTGATGCAAAAGCTTGTAGGACTAGTAGAGAGGGGTCTGTGGTGTGGGCGGCGAGGTGTGGCAGGTCAGGAGTTGCTGCTTTGATCTGTGTTCAGCCATAAAAGTGATGAAACTGCCCGGAGCTGCGTAGAGTGGTCATAAGAAGTCAGCGGCTCCATTAACCTATCCCTATGGCAACTGGCAGCCAAGCTGTGATGGACTGCTGTCTCAGCAGCTGCTGCAAACCACTCTCTTCAACTGTGCTGACGTCAAACACTCTAAGCCTGGCTGCTAGACTTGTCCTGCCTGCGCCATGCTGCTGCGTCACAGAGATGAGTGTGTGGACAAATGGGACACCAAAATGGACTGCGTCAAGATAATTCAATACTTCCAGCTCTCTCCGCCTCGTGAAGCATATGGAGACCCAGATGATGAACCCACAGACAGAGCACAAAGCATGGGCCGGAAAAAAAAAAAAAAGATTCTCAGCATCTGTTGTTGTTGATTTGATCGAGGAGAGAGATGTGGAGAAAACAGTCAATGACTAGAGCCTTATCCAAACAGGCCGGCTGTTTATCATTGACATTGTTCACGACTTCCCTGGATCAAGATAAATTTACAACAGTCCTATAAATCCTTCTTTCTGCCACAGCAAGGCCCTCCGAAGAGCATATCTAATAACGTTAAAGACCTATACCTCAGTCAAGGGCTGACAGGCTGCCCCTCCATGTCAGAATTGCTTCGACTGAATGTAAAGCCGTAGTTGATGTTCTCTGTGAAACTTGGCTAAGGCTCTGTGCCACAGCAGGAAAGGGAAGAAGCAGAACAGGGAAGAGTTCCTCACTAAGGTCCGATCTGTTGTTTTACTTGAATAGCGGCATTTTGTTCACGTCAGGCTCCTGTGGTGAAATGTCTTGCTCCAGCTGCAGGTTCGCTTTCAGTACAGTGTTAAATGAACCCCTGAGACAGGCCAACTCACTCACTCTGCCCTGTTTAGTCTCACACTCACTTCCTGGCATATCATTAGTCTCAAAATCTTGGCATATCAAAATATTGTAAATGTAGTCAATATATATACAGTAAACCCCCAGTTTTACGCGGATCAGGAGTCACAGATTACGTCACACAGAGATTTTTTTTGATTACATTTACATTTACGGCATTTATCAGACGCTTTTATCCAAAGCGACTTCCAATCCCTAATTACAGGGGGCAGTCTCTCCCTGGAGCAACTTGGGGTTAAGGGTCT
>JBBPDH010000002.1:8883068-8897408 GCA_037974565.1 Clupeocharax schoutedeni | reverse complement strand
ACACACACACACACACACACACACACACACACACACACACACACACACACACACACACACACACACACACAAATTCAAATTACTGTGGAACAAATACTTTGTTACTTGTGATTAAGAGCGGGAAACTTTGATTTACTGCTGTACGAGCCTGGCGGACATGAATATTTGATAGTACAACTAATGATGTGTAACGTATCCCATTTTTGAAAATAACGATGATTAATAATGCTCTAAACAGTAAAAAATATGTATCTAAACATGGGAAAAGTGACCATGATCAGTACAACCCCAATCACTGCTTGAATCCTTTACTTTAAATAAAACCTCTAATCTCCGTCTAGCCTACATCACCTCAAAACAACTGTCAAATAAGTCCCTCTTTAAAATAATCTTTAAAAAACAAGAAACAAGTGCCAAGCTATCAGTATTTTCTACAATGTTTCATATTAAAATATAGTCCACCTTGGTCCGAGCTTGTTGTATTTGATACAGCCACCAAGGCGTTTAGGATTCAGTAGAACATGTTTATATGAGATCCAAACGTTCTCCATCCGAAAGCTGAAAACAGTACTGTGGAGGATCGTGGTGGACTCTGAAGCACACAGGCATCATTGGCATTCCTATTGCTCCTCCTTCAAACTCCACAGAGTCACATCTGGGCTGAATCCATTGCTGCATTATGGTGTAATAGATGCCAATTTTGCCTTACCATTTACCTTACCAGTTAGGCTCAGTGTTGCCCACATAGTATGGTATCAAGTTCTGCATATCTCAGTAACAGCGCATTACTCCTTTAGCTTTACCTTGTCTTCCGACAGCTCTTCTAAAGAGGAACTTCATGGCTCTTGTTACATTTGCGTCCAGTGATAACAGAAGCTTGCTCAATAAAAGCAGGCCTAATAGGGTAAGCATTGATCCCTTTCCTTAACCATGTTTCTCTTTGTCCATTTTCTTGGCGCAGTAGCAAGAACATAATAGTTTCCAAATGTAGAACCCTGTTACTGCTGCTGTGTGCTGGACTGTAGACTGTGGTGCTGTCCTAGATAGAGGCCTAGAGTGTCATTTCCCCACGTAAGAAGAAACTTTCTTCCAGAGAGATGCTGATTTAAATAATTGACATCAGTGTAGCTACACAATCTTATGCATTCCTTGGAAAAGAGTACCATATGGAATGCTGTACTTGGTCCCTTTACACTGCCCTTTTTTCCCATCATTCAGAGACTGTGAATCATGATTTAGATGACATGCTTACATACTCCATGTGTGAGGAGTCAGGAATGTTCCAGAAGAGCACCTCCGCTCATCAGATGCTGAGAGAGCTCGTTGTAAGGGTTTAGGAAAAAAGAAAGCTTCAGCGTGACATTTCTCCCCTGTCACTGTGGCCATAGTGCTGCAGATAGGAGTCTCAGCTGTGGTTATAGGTTCTGCAGGGCGAAGGGGACGAGTCGGGCCGGTAGTCATATTTACCCAGGGCTGTGGGGTAGTAGGTGGTGGTGTAGACGTTCGTCTGTTGGAGTGGCGAAGGGAAGAAGTTGGTTCTTTCGTCTGGCAGGAGGTTGTTCTTGTTCAGCGTCTAGAATGTAGAGAAAAAAAAGAAAGGTCAGTTAGGAGAAAAGAGAGAGAGCGAAGGTGTGAACAGATAGGAATAGAGGCAACAATTGAACTCTGGCTGGCAGCAAACAGATGGTAGAGTGTTTCAATGGTAAGAGCGTACAAGACCTCTCATGCCTTTGAGTAGAAGACAGTTCAGGGTCACGAGTGTGAGCTCAGTGTGCCTTATCCAGCCAGCACTATAAATATCGATAGCGCCTCGGAATGACACTCGCACCAGAGCAGCTGAATAATTCAAAAGCAATAGACTTGCAGGTCATGGATGAAAGTTGCATGTGAAAGCTCGCCGGCGCTCTTGAGAAATGTCATTTATCTCAACAGCTCCAGAGCAGCGGCAGCTCAGTAATTGGAGAAAAAGTGTGCAACGCTCATCAGTGATTGTAATGACTCAGGCTGGATGAGAGTCTCTGAGCAACAATGGCATAATGCAAAATATAATAAACAGCAGCTTTTGTGTGTTTCCAAGTGCCTGCTGCCATCCTCATAAGCAGCCCCCCAATCATAAACATGTACACAGAAAAACACATTTTTCCTGTGTCATGGGTGACAGCTAGGAGAGTGCTGCATTATGGTCAATGTGAAAGGATGATTATTCTGACCAGTACCAAAAATAATCCAATATCGACGTATACTAAGAAATGTATCATTCTGTAACTGTGTTAATAGGCAAATTTACATTGGCTCATTAAGGACAAACACAGTACGTTGGTTTGCAACTTCTCTCCTGTGGATTAAGCAAAGAAAACCCTCATGATTCACAATAGCAAAGTAAATAAAGGAACTAAAGTGGTCAGAACAAAATTCTATTTTATATAATTATATAAGACATTCTTTTATTTTATCAAACACAATTAATACATATTATATGATTATAATATAAAATTGTAAAATGAAAAATGGTGAACAAACAACATTATTTCTAGTAGTGGATGTGTACATATTTTTTTTGCTTAGAAAATGTAATTTTGTCATTTGACCTAAATGACTGTACAGAATCCCCAATACCATCAAATACACAAAATATTTATTCACAGAAACCTGAAAAATGCAGCATAACAACCAAGGATAAATTACTTTCTCCCTGAGTTTTCCATGATGCAGCACATCAATGATTACAGTGTTTAAATACTTGTACCTCCTTTAATTAATCAAGTATTTCATTACCCCAAACTAGATATGGGTGTTTTGTAACTCTTGTGATGAACATCTGGGGTTTGTCTTCAGTGGCTCTGTGACATCAGATTCTTCATTCTAATTAAAGTACGTCTCTCACCGGATGCTTCTCATCACACACATCACTAAATGACACCTCTGCTTCAGCCATCTGCGGACGGACGTGCCTAGAAGTGCCTCTCAAAGATGGCCAGAGCAGCTGTCGCTCCATCATTACTTACGCTAACACACATCGCCGTAGTTACTGGCGTCCACACCCCGAAGCCTCGTAATAAGCTTAGAGCGAGCAGCGGGCACGGAGCAGATCGATGGAAGTGGTGGCTACGGCCGCGCACAGGTGTCAGAGCAAGGACACGAGGTGGGAGAGAGTGAGCTGAGCCCAACTAATTGGATGGGCTCAACAATCAGTCACAACCAGCTGTGGGAGTGCACTGGCCGGCTGCTGCTTAAACAGTGTAATGGAGCCCATTAATAAAGACTGAGTGTGTGCCAGGAGCTGCATGGGACTGCGAGAGGCGGCTAAACAAGCAGCCGCAGGGAGAGCGAAAAGCACCTCTCATCCGCCCGCAATCACAGATCTCAGAGCTGCACATTTCTCACAAAACAAATGATGGGTCCCAGTCCACCGAAAAAAACATTATTAATGGAAGTTTGGAGCAGTTTGCCATGTTCTTGACTGAGTACAGTCTCCATCAGTCTGCCACCTTACTTGTGTGGCTTTTTGTGAATATAATAGTCCCACTAGACAAGAAAGTAGTTCACTCTGTGTTTTGTTACTTCATATATTTGATATAAAATAACATTTTAAATCTTTCGACTCTGCATGCATTATACTTTCACAGCTGTAGAGAAAGACAGACAAAAATGAAGAAGAAAAAAACCCCAAAACAAACAAACAAACAAAAAACAATATTAGAGTACCCAAACTGTAGGGTTGCCACTCAAAAAGCCCCAAAACCTGCAATGTGTTGAGGTACAGTGTCCAAAAGCAAAGCATTTTTCAAACATAGAGAAGCCGCCTCAGGAAGGTACAAAATTGGCTGGCTGTAAGTTGAAACTGTTAAGTTATATTTTCTCTCTTTGTGTTATCCTTTGACCCCGGGAACGGATGTGCGCATGCGCGGGGTATGTAGGTTGTTAGTTGCTGACCTAATGCTATGAGGATGGTAACCGCTGAGTTGTCCTGTTGTGGAAGGAGAATAAAGTAACTGAAGTTGAAGAAACGTCGTGTTTATTGAGTCTATCAGAAGCTTGGCAGGATGACTGCTAAAAAAACAGAACAACATCCTACAGTGAGCACATTTCCACTAGGAATTTTACAACTAAGCCCAGTGTCACATGTGCCTTAATGAACACTAAGCCTAGACCTTCACAAAGTGTAACAAAGTAATACTGCTTTGTACTTGTTTTCTACATAGAAGTCTGTCTTTGGGGAAAACTGTAGTCCAAACAGTTAAATACAATGGTTAGTCTTTTTGCTGCTTGAAGACTGGATCAATTCCCCACCAAAAATGGCTCAAAACACACTTGAAAGAATTCCAGGAAGGATCGATGCTGCTCTGAAGGCAAAAAACGGCCTGGCTCCTTTTAAACAGATTTCTATAAATGGAATGATTTTTACACACATTTTCTGTATAAAAGACACATTTTGTAGAGTATTCTCTTGACAGTAGAGAGAGACAGTTGCTCTGTGAAAAAAATGTCAAGACACAGCATCAGATGTGACAGGAGAGGTCACCTTGAACTCCATGGGTGTGTACTTCTCGTTCTTTGGTGTGGTGTTGCCCTTGTAGTTGAGGTGGTTAGGGGTGGTGGGGTGAATGACAGCAGACTCCTGCGAGGGTTTGTGGAATCGCTGGCAGTACACATACACCAGGAACGACAACAGCCCTGCACCCAGGAAACACGACACACCTGTGGCTATCAGGTGCAGCAGAGTGAAACCTGGGAAAATAAAGATAACCAAAGTCAATAGTATGAGGGCTACAGTTTTTTCCCTTGTTGTTCAGATGCAGCAGTTGGAGCGATGACACGGCAGCCGCAACTCTCATTTGGATCTCTTCTTTGTGTTTCACTCGTCTCCCTTTCTCTTTCATTTCTTTTCTCTCTTCTCTCCCCCTGTTTGATGTATCTTAATTATGACAATCAAATGTATGAATAAACAAATAAAGACAAAATGTCAAGTAACAAGAGAGGCTTGAACCGAACCATTATACTTGGCAAAACGAAAGGTGTTGTTGTGGAAAACTTGATCTTTATCTAAGCTCAAAATCAAACGCAGTCAGAAAGTTGAAGTAATGCTGTTATTCAGCTTCATGGTCCTTGGGAGCAGTGATCAAATGCTCTCCTCGACAAGTCAAACACACCGTTAAATAGACCTTTAAAATACAACACATTACACTCACTCATTGGACAATAAGAGTAATAATTGAATCTTCAAAACTCCACTTTTGCTCCAATGTCTCACCCTTCCAATAGATACGAGGTCAGATATCACTCAGTATTCCTCGTCATGAATGGTCACGCCCCTTATGATTTCTATACCATGCCTTGTGTAATGAATCATTAACATTCCACATACACAAAGACTCCTTGGTACGTGTGCTTACATAAACACCAGAACTTGAACAGCCCTCTATTAAAGCCCATGCTGACAATAGTTTTCATGACCTCCTGACATAAAAACACATTCATCATCTTTGACAGGTGACCTTTTGGCTTTCCTATTATATGAGTAGACTACATGTTTATATACATACAGTTATCATTGCTTTACATTTGTGACGTCTGCCTCTGAAAGAGTACCTTTGTGAATGGTTTAGGATTTTCTGACAATTCTCCAGAGGTTAAAAGGCACATGCTGTCCTACAAATAGAGACAGCCCATGGGACCTCTCGTAGCTTCTAACACTAAGTAATGCTGCATGAGCTTTATTGGAAGTGAATGTTTACCATATTAATTTGTATTTTTATCAATAAAATCTTCATCAGTGTCTGGCACATTTTAGCAGCCAGCTTCATATCCTATATGTGTATATATATATATATAAATTAGTGCTGGGCCGTTAACGCGTGAGATTCTTATCATGCGATAAAAAAATTATCGCCGTTAACGCCCCCCGGTCCTCACTAGGCAGGCTATGATTTATTACCCCTTGATATTTTAGTGACATGTCCGGTTCATGCACGTTTTAAACCTGTCTCGGTGTCTGCCCCAGACAGAGTTTCACTTTCACTTTCCCATTTAGCTTATTCACGCACGCTTTAATCCTGTCTCGAGGGGGTGGGTGTGGGGGTGGGGTGGGTGGTTTGATTATCGCCGTTAACGCGAAGATTCCATGCAATTAATTAAAAAAAATTAATCAATGCCCACCTCTAATATATATATATATATATATGTACACATATAATATATATAAATATATATTAACTGTCTACAAGTTGCTGTCACCCTTGACCAGCTTTTTCTGACAGGAAAAAAAAATCCATAATAGCCATATTAGAAAAAGCTCTGCGTAACAGCTATATTCCTCATTACTAGCTCAATATGTCTGTAATAGTCACCGCAGTGTTCCATCCGGCAGTAGGCAGGTGTTGGAGAGTGTCAGAGTGACTGGGGCTGCACTGAGGCTCAGTGCTCTGATTAGCGGAGCCGGCCATGGCGGTAATGAGTATGGCGATAGAGAGAAGTGGGTGCCATGCCACTGCGCAGTGCTGCTCTAATTGGCTGCTGAGCACACAAGAGAGCGCCACTCTTGGGGGACGCCGGGTAATGAGCTGGCCATAGCTGGCTCTGGATGCTACCTAGAGAGATCAAATTGGCACGGTGATGCCATCTCTGAAGGCAGCCTTTACCCTCCACAGCTCGCATCACTGGCCTAAAAAACACTGGCCTGCCCTCCACTTAATGAATATTAAATATCAACAGTTTGGAATCATGTGCCATATTAGTATTTTGTCCTATTATATATTTAAATATGAAAACTACACACCAAAAGGTACTCTAAATTGCCTCATATAGATTTGTTAGGTGCTGGGACAGAGCAAAAATGCAGGTCCGTGACTTGGTTTGAGAATGACATAAATGATTACTTTTCTGGCTGCCCTACATAGTATCCTCCTTTAAAACAGCAGGCTGAAAACTTACACCTTATGTATCACTATACTACTTTGGTTACCAGTTTGACATATGAGACATGTTTTAACTTTATTCTTGGTGTTATACAGCTTTCTTAGCAATTTAGGATGATTTGCACAGAACTACTATATATTATATTCATTTTATATAATACCATTTTATACCAACCATGCTGCTTTTATATTATTCAAAGCACTGATTTCCAAGCTCCTGAACAGTTTATTCATGTGAAGGTGTGGCTGAAGCTCAGGTGGTGCTGGAGATTTGGGGGAGAGTGGAGCGTGGAGAATGGCTCGAGTCAGGGGCAGTAGAGCGGCAGGGTGTGAAGGGCCCAGTTCGGCCCCTTGCATCTTTCCTCCGTTCCCTCACTCCATCCAGCCCTCATTTACATTATTAGGAGTCTTAGCAGAGGGAGCACACAGTGGAGGGGTTACCTTTGCCTCCTGAGGCCCGCATGAAAGAGCAGGGATGCAGGAACACACACATTTGCACGACAATACATACGCGCCTTGCACGGTGATGCACACACACACACACATGTATAGCTACACCGATATACATGCATAAGAGCATGCGGACATGCATCCACCGATCAACACACACCTAAAAACGCGCTGGCTGGTGCACTTACCCCCACACTGCTGGTCCTTATCATAGCCAGAAGCAGGCAGAATTACTGGAAAGAGAGAAGGAGAGAGAGGGAGTTACACACCAGTTCATCTCTGCTCTACACACACAGACACACACACACACACTCTCCTCTCTTGAGCCAGAATGCCAATCACCACTGTCCTGTGCTCACTGCTATGAAAGGCAACATTTCTGGAACTGGGGCAATGCATAGAAGAGTGATGACAGTAACCCAGCAGCAGGTCAGAGAGATAGACTGCAGTGCATGTTGCCAGGAAACCACTGATAAAGAAGAGAAAATACCATAAAAGTCAGGTTTGATAGAATTAGTTTTATTACATTATTTCCATGAAAAACAATAATCACATTTAGTTGATCAGCCAAAATCTGTTTGATGTCCAATTTTTTTTCTTTAGTGATGATGTGATTTAGGACACTGTATGCCTGGGAGTGGTTCACAAAGCAGTTATAAGAAAGACTGACCTATGAGAAGAAAAAATGTATTCCAGACCACCAAAACGGATTCTAGCTCACCACTCTTACTCATGAGTTGGTTTGTGAAAATAGACCCTGCGGTCAGAAGTGGATGCCCGAAGTGCTCATCTACAAGTTTTGTTCATTTTATAGCTCACAGGAAGTCACTAAATCATAATGTTATAATCAATAATATTCACTCACTAAATCACATCAGTGAGTCTGTACCACCTTAATGAAGAGCTGGATGTGACTTGAGGGGGTTGAGATTAGTTTAGGGGATGTAGTTATGGAATAGATTTAGGTGCAAAAAGCGGGTGATTACTGTACTCACGTGACTGAACTTTTTTTTTTACATAGTTTCACACATGATTACACATTTTCTGATATGGTCACATTTGTTTTTCACGTATGAGTGCAAGAAACAGCATTATATTATTCATGTTTTGTTCTGTAGGGGTGCCTATTGACTAGAGTTTGTTAGCACCTTAATAACCAGTTGAAAGAAGTTTAGGGGATATATGTAAAGACAAGCCTTTGGAGGACTTCTCCTGTTGCCTCAATGCTCCTGGGCTCCTGGGGTTAACATTTTGACACCAAACATGTTGACTACTTCTGGGGAAAGTAGAACATTTTGTTAATTAGATTTTTTTAACTAATCCTTTAATGCTGAAATTAGATTGTTTCCACAGCACTCACTGATCTTTTTTTTTTCAATGAAATATCAATTCCTGCCACAAAACGAATTATTACAAGGACTAGAGCTTATGCAGAAGCATTCCATCTGAAGATTTGTGGTTCTGCACACATAGTTCAGGGAGCAGATCAGGTGTTCCCACAGCTGCAAACGAGTCAAAGGGAGTCCATTATAATCCCATTCCTCCCCGGTGCTTCTCAAACTGATCTCAGATACGCTCAAGAGGTGGATATTCATCCCCTGGCAGATGCATGTGGAGGGGAGCGCGTAGACTCTTTTAATTGAGATGCGCAAACCTCTTTGATTAATTTTTGGCAAAATTGCTCTCTCCTCACTGTCCAACAGACCTTATGATTTCAAATGCGACTACCCAAAATTGGAGTGAAATTGGATGTGAGCCGGCGTTGTGACATAACATTAATATTAATTACAGTGCCTGATTCACTTGGTATTCCGCTCGGCTAACCTCTGTTCTAGCAGGCTGGAAGCGATCAGTTCTCCACTTATAAAACCCACTTTCACTCCACAGACCAGAGTGATGAATCAGTGCAAGTAAACACATTACAGCTAATCTATTTCAAAGCCAACAGTGGATTCTGAAGGGGTGTAAAAATATATGATTATTTAATAGGCATGACAGTGAATTACACAACAGCAAATGAAGCTGCTGTCAAGCTAAACCTTTTGGCACAAAGAAGAGTGCATGGCTCTGTATGGGATTTAGTGAAGCAGCAACAGAATACTGAATATATTTATGTGAGTGGATTCAAGAGTGTATATGTAAGACAATGCTGATCTCTCACCTGGGATTTCGTTGCAGTCTTTGTACTGGGTACTGTTCCCTACACAGGGAGTCAAGCCCTGAGTGCCACACTCTCGAGTGCGCACCTGCAGACCCGTGTCGTCGCACGCAGACCACACAGTCCAGGCCATCCAGCCACCTGCACGGACAAACAATTATGAACACATGCTTTCAAAGAGCAGAGGGTCTAGCCAGGCCCACACACGCTGCACCAAAGCCCAAACAATCCAAACAATCACCAAGGAGACACTTTCGGAGGGATGGAAACCATGGTGTTTATTTAGGACAGACTTTCAGGAAAACTTGGATTTGCACGCTGTAGGAACTGAATCAACAAATATTCTTTTAATGTTTTTGAGTTGTTGGTACTTTGGCAGTGACAAATCTTATGATGCCATCTCAGCTGCATGGGAATTTCTCATTCATAAACAGAGCAGGCAGAGACTGCAGCATTAGATGCTATGTCAAAAATCCTCATCTCATGCAGCCCAAGCTGGTGCAAGGATTTTACGGATATTTTTGGAAAATGCAAACCTCTCCCCTTCCCGTTTAATAACGATGCTAAGCAGTGCGGATAATTGCTACATCCATCTCTGTTTGTTTGCCTCAATCAAGCAAAGTGTTTGTTTAGCAAAGTCAAGAGAGGGAAAAAAGTGTGGGCCAGTGGCATTGATGGACTGAGAATACTTCTCTTAATACACATGCAGCTTCTGCACCTGCCCTTCACCCAGTCTTCCTCTCTGAATGTTTTTAATCAAGCCAAGCTCAAAGAAACATGGCACATACTGGGCCATCTGGTTGGCTCTTGAGTGACAGCCTACAAGCGTCTTCAATCTGTAGCGACTAGGTTTGGGTGATCACCATGCCACCACCTTAGGAGATGGATGGCAGAAAGAAAACAGGCAGATTGATTAAACCGTACATGTGCAAGACTGTGTTGCAAGGCAAACTAACTATTTTCTGTACCAGTCATCAAAAGGGAATCAGTTTCCTATTGAATGACAGTTCAAAAAACATCACAGCACTTGAGGAAAATTAAGTGCATGTTAAGGAAGGAATATGAACTAAAACTGGAGTATTGCAGAGTTTGTATAATCTGAGCGATATTTTCCTTTCCCCTCTTTTAAGGGAATCGCTGCCATTCACACACATGATTCCAAGATTAGCTTCCTGCATAAATATTTGATTTTCTCCTTATGGGAGCAGCTGTGCTGGTTCTGTACTGGAAAACACAGAAGTCCTTGTTCTACACTTCAGACCATAGAATATGATTACAGCACTTTGCAGTGCTCTTCTCTCTCTCTCTCTCTCTCTCTCACACACACACACACACACACACACACACACACACACACACACACACACACACACACCTAGAAACATAACTGCTGTATGTGTGGTTCAAGGCTTTTGGCATGAATGATGTGACAGTAAACCTTTATTACACTCACAACAGCTCCATGTTACTGACAACAGTGATAATATTCTTCTTAAAGTGACGACACAGCCAAACACCAAACACCAAATTTGCTTTTTGTCACCTAAAGATGATCAGCCAAGACATGCTTGATGTCGTTTTTTAATATGCATCAGCTTTTCAAGACTAATGTAACTAGTCATGGAAGCGTACAGCTACTATTAGCCTGTAAATTACAGCCCAACATCATTACACACCTTTCTCAAACCACAATGAGTTATAATGTAGCCTCAAAAAGCGCTGCATATGCAGTTTCTCACACTGCCATACCGTTATGGAAAACAGAAGAGAGCAAGTGAATCAGGGGCACGGCCTAATGTCACGTAGCTAAACAGGCTCAAATAAACCATTTGTATTACTATAGCAATGCGATCTGGACACTTAAGACCCTAAAAACCCTAAATCTTTGATTCTCATTTGCTGCATTCATTCTTATGCATATATTTTGGTGCATTTAGGTCGGAAAACATTTATAAAAACACAAACAAACAAATGTTTGTGTTTTTATTAATGCAAATGAATTTTCTGGTAAATATATCAGTCTGTCTTACCTGTCTGTTACATGGTGACACTGTAATATTATAGCCACTTTAAGTTTAATTATTGACAAAGGTAGGTTTTCTTACTTGAAGCAGCACAGTGAAATAAAAATGTTTCTAAATTTTTTTTTTATATCAAAATCCAAAAAAAGGTAGGTTATGTACCACTCATATATCACACACATGTTAATGTGATAAATTCTATCACAGTATGCAGTTCTCTTCACACCTGTCTCACTTGGTCAGTCTCTGATGTACAGCAGTGTCATACAGCATGTTGAGAATAAAATAGCATAACTTGATAGCTACATTAGCCTGAAAAGCAAGCTGTGTATTGGCTGATCAACTACATGCTAGGTTTGGGGAAACTGTGCTAATTTTATTCCTGGCTAAACCATCACTTTAAGAGTCACAATACGAGTGAGGATGGACAGACAGAACAGTGTTAAAACATCTGGATCTGCTCTTGTGCATACAGACAGAGGCGTGCTCCATTTGGAGTGAGGACCTGCAGCTGGTAATAGGCTGTATCTTTGAGACATTTGCTGGTCCTGAGCTGAGCTTACCCTGGCAGGCATGTGTGTTGCACAGCGCCTCCTCTGTATGCAGGCCGATGCAGATGTCCCCTCGATGGGCGGGGGCAGGGTTGGTGCAGCTGCGTGTCCGCTGGTAGTGCCCTCCGCCACAGGGCACTGAACACTGCGACCACGGAGACCAGCAAGACCAGGCGCCTTTCACTGCACAGACCAGACAACACCCACACACACACACATACGCACAAACAAACACCACATACACACACAAGCACAGGCCGATCAGGCGAGCGGGAAAGGCACAAACAGCCGGATAAGCAGACATGGATGCAGCACAAACACAAGGCGCCACAGACAGGCACGACGGCACAAAACACACAAACAGCGATAACGGGAATACATACACAAATACACAAAACAAAACACAACTGGCTCAGAGAGGCTCACGGCGCCAACAGGCAAACATTTCAACATTTCATCCCTGTCATAAGAAAGCATAAGAAAGTTTTGGAAGTCCTTTTAGCTACATTTAAGTAATATTCCAACGTTTTTCAATCTAATCTCTGTAAGCAGAATCTGTACCAGCTGGTCGCTTACCACAGAGAAAGGCTGCACATATTTTTCTCTTTATTTCTTTAATAAATAGAAAGCCCAATAGAAGCCCATTGGATTCTATTTTATTTGTAAACACTGGGTTTTCTATTTTTTTCTATATACAGCAAAATACTTGTGCAGGGTAACTGTGTGCTACAGATGGATAGAGATTAGGCTGGAAAAAGTTTGATTATTCCTTTAACAGATTTGTTTCCCCTTCTCATGAGTTTTTCTTATGACAGCGACTGCGGGATGTAAAGGGGGAAGCAGGCATTCAAGCAGAGAGGGGTGCTCGTGCTGCTCGAACAGCACTCTTTATTAAGCCCCCCCAGAGGCACCGTCCACACCTGAGTCTGACCATCATTGCATCAATGAACTGCCTCCGCATCCGCCCCTGCTTAGACCTTCACCCCTCCCCATAAAAAGGATCTGCTTTATTGGTACTTCTTCTCCTGTTAGAAGCCGCTGCAATCCTCCACTGATGTTTCATCAGATTGATGGGATGGTGGGAGAAAGGAGTGAGATGTGTGTGTGTGTGTGTGTGTGTTGGGGTGGTGGGGGGACTGGGTGTTGGCTGTCTCCATCTCACTGTTGCAAAAAACTCTATTTCCTCCAGTGTATTAGAGCGGTGAACTGGGGCATGACCAACTGCAGGGTGACTGCAAGGTGGCCACACTCACCACAATTCTAACTACTCAGCACACACACAAACACACACACACACACACACACAGATGTATTGGGGGGGAGGAGGCATCGGTACACACACCTAAGCCAAGGGGCAAATATGATGCAGTAATGGAAATGGTTGCAAACACTGTTAATGTAAAAGCCATCCTTATTAATGCAGTACTGAGTAATGTACGAAATGCATTTTCTCATTTTAATTATTAGCTTTCATCTTTCATTTCTCTCTCTCTCTCTCTGTCAAGAATGAGGAATGCACTGGCATGGTGCTATTAATATGATCAAGAGTGCATCCACTAGCCTCCAGATCAAACACCGGCCCTATTTGCCTAATTCCTCTAAGCTGCTCGCATTAATGGGGGACTGAGAGTGATTCAAACATAGACAGCTGTCTCACAAGCAGCTGAATAGATTGGAGATGTTTTGAAATGGGTCAAGGCCAAGCCTGTAGATATTCATCTTTAACAAGAACTAAAATCCACCGGCAGAATCTGGTGATCAAGGGAACAACAGAAGCATCAGACTTTCTCTTACCGATCTGTCCGCATTAATCACTGCATTGGTTAATTATGGAATGTCTGCAAAACTGTGTGACTGATCTGTCAGTGCAAGAAAAGGCTTTGAACATGGGCCTCTGGCCCCACTGGTACATCTCAGCTATCCATTAGCTAATGAAATCAGTAATCCACTTGACACATCCTAATGGACTCAGCAGCTGTTTTCCCTGTGTGTATATGTGTGTGTATGTGAGAGAAAGTGGGGAGTAAAATCTATTTGTATTTGTGAGTGTTCATGTATTTGCATGTGTGCATGTGTGTGTGACTGTTAGACGGCACTGTATGACCTTTCATTTGTGCGCATGTGTGTGAGTGTGCAAAAGAAAGACTGACAGAAATGCAGAAAGAGTGATTGTGTGTGAGTGTGTGTGTGTGTGTGTGTGTGTGTGTGTGTGTGTGTGTGTGTGTGTGTGTGTGTGTGTGTGTGTG
>JBBPDH010000002.1:8824832-8834921 GCA_037974565.1 Clupeocharax schoutedeni | reverse complement strand
AAATTTTAAATTATAACTTTTCTTGAGTTTTTGGTAGGTTCATATTGTCCTGAGATCAGTGAGTAAAACCACCAAGTATCTCACCAAGTGTCTGATGAGGCAAAAGTAATCAAAGTGAATGCACTGATAAAGAAAATGGCCTCACAGCTGCTTAACGCATACACTTCAGGGTCACTGAAAGCATTTAGGCTAGCTGAAAAACGATGACTCATTTTAAGCCATGCTTTTGGCTGTAGCAGTCCCGCGTTTCTATACCTTTGCTTAAATGGAAACAGCCGGCGCTCTGGTAGGGTCAGCTTTCTCAATGGCCCAGGCGTGCGTTCAGAGTGAAGGCATCAGCACTTCTCACCTCATCCAGCTCGGTAAAAGTTGAAAAGGCTCCCCTTTGGCCCTGCAGCCCTGCTGGCAAAGCCCGCATGTTTGGCACTCGGACATGCATTTCAGAGATGAGCTGGCTACTGCTCAGCTCCATTCCACTGCTGGCAGACAAATGTACAATAACACTAATGGTGTGAAGGCTAGGGACGAAGGGAGAGAAAGCAGGAGCGATTCCTCACTGGAGGGGAGAAGAAAAAGTGCAGGAGGACACGCGTAGGGCAGGCAGAGTGGACACGTTGATGAATGACTACGGAAATGCATTCTGCAGTTTTGAGCTCTTCTACTCTCAGTGAAAAAAAAAACAAATGGAAAGGATATGTTTTGCCCTTAAAACTACCACCAGCAAGGTGTTTCCTTATAGTTCCATGATGTGAGGTGTGAAGTTCAGGGAGACTGAGATGTTAGACCCAGCTCCTCAGACTCTCCCTCTTTCTTTCACCAATGTTTCAGCATTCTGCTGGGTACAGACCTTCTCCTTCAGTTGCTGGTGCGAGATTTGCTCATCGATTTGAACCTGGCACTGCTTGTGACGCTCCAGTTAGTCCAAATGAAGAAAGATTCATCTTGTTTATTCCTAGCTTTGGGTCACTCACAAGAATTGAACAGAGTTGTACAGGTTAAGGTGAAATGAAACAAAATGAAATTGCAGCTAACTTTCTCCTTTGGGACACTTCAGTGACAGTATATGTGTTAGATAGAAGCTGAGAGGTTCACCACTATACCAAACCTAGAGAAGTCACTGAAACAACAAAGAATAATAAAAAAGCAAGTCTTGGATGTATTGTTCTTTTATGTCTCGCCAGTCTAGGGCAGTCAACCAGAACTATCCTAGTTATATTTTGGAGACCATGTGTCCCTCCAACACAGACACAGAATAAGGCCAAAATTACTCTGCAATAGATTCCATTCAACTGCCACATATTGGTGTTTAATGTAACAATGTACCTCAGCCAAATGAACCCCGCACGAGTGGGGCAGCCGCAGCCAGCTCTACTCACATCTTCATCCAGCCTTCAGGCAGCCCTGGCTGACCTTGTAAAGATTTCAAGTTGAAATGTGCCAAGCTCAAGTCAAAATGTGATAGTTGTATATAAAGATGCCCAAATCAGTTTCAATGCTGGACACCGCGGTCTCCTCTGAAGCCTTTCCAGATGAATTTGGGAGCTGAACCCACTTTCAGAATCAATAATCATAAGCCAACACTTCCTCACTGCCAAAGCCTTATTGATAGGACAAGCATGCCACAGCGTAAACACCTTAGCATTCAACCAGCCACAGTCCTAATACAGCTTTCTGCTCACCTGTATTAGTGAAATGTTGCTTAGGTTTAGTCGGAAGAGGTAGTTTCTGCAGAGAAATTGGAGAAAGGGCAAAGGTTAGATAAGCAGTAGCAAACAAATTATGAAATAGCTTTCATACCTTTGAGCTACCAATAATTATACAGAGAAGGAAATTCAGCTAAGAAAACATAAAGGGAAAAAAAAAGTTGTTTCCTGCCCAAACGTTGTTGATTTTAGGCTTACAAACAAAAATTTTGTATAGATTTCGGTATTAATTAGCACTGGTTTCTGTACTTAAATGGCAGTTTTGAATTTGCTGGTTCACGGAAATCGCCGGCAGACTACAACTATTTTTAACAGGCATTGCAGCGGGCAGCCCCTCCCCTGGCTACCTGGAGGTCCCAGTGTTTACTACTAATTTTTGCACAGTCCTCCCTCCTATGAATACCTGTTCTATAAAGAAATACTTTTTGCATTTTTCCATGTGCAGTGGAGCACATAGTGGACATGGTACAGTGGTGCACACTGTGAATTTAGACCCAGTAGCAGTCATGAGCTTCCACTATGTTTTTCACGGACTCTCAGCTATTGTTGCTTTCGTCAAGAAAAATTATGACTAAATATTGTCATCAACGATCATTTCTAACATGACAAAAACATATAACTCTAAAGATATAGTAATACCGTTGACGAATAAGAACAATACTAAATGTGGTTTACAAAATAAAAAGTACGCTAAAATGTCTCTTCGTTTTCATTTACTAAAATGGCACGAGACGTTACTTACTGTACGATGGGGGGGGGGGTGTTGAATGGTGCTCCGTCCAAAAACTGTTGTCCATTAAAAGGCACTGTGAATTAAATATATCTAGACTGAACAAAAGTATTGGGACGCATGGCCAATATAGTGCCAGGAAGAGAAATGGCACTATATTGGCCCTTCACGGTTAAATATATCTTAACCCATATTTGACTACGAAGCAAATCTTATGCAGAAATACAGGATTTCTGCACTGGAGGCAAGCAAAATGTGTCCTGTCTTGCTGGCCATCAAAAATAATTTGGTCATCTTTCCAGCATTTTGAAACTGTTTTGATAGTAAAACAACTGAAATATTGCATAAAATACTTAAAGTGTTATGCTGTGCAATTGTATTTACATTAAATCAGTTGATTTAAATACCTATTATTTATACCAAGTTAATATTTCAGCTGAGCTCATATTATCAACAATTGAATTAATGTACCGGAGAGGGTTCTGATACTGATTACCATACTGATATAATAAATGATTACTTAAAAATGAACTGTAGCACAACTTTGCACAGATGCATAAGATGATTTTTTTTTTTTGGTGGAAATCCATGACATGACAGATAGATATGACTAGGACCCTGGCACAGAATGGCCAAAAAGCATTAATTCAGCATTCTATACTGGGTGCTCTGATAATGAATAAGTTATTACCTCGCTCCTACTATCAGTTCATTCCTAGTGAGGTCAAGGGTGAGCTGGGAGAAGTCTCGTACACCAGGATGGGAAAAAGTAGAGATCCAAGGGCTGAGTGCTGAAAGAGAAGAGAAAATATGTGAAGGCAGCCAGAGTAAAGAAACACTTTTCTTTAATGAATAGATGCCGTTTATGTAAACAGTCATTATGTGCAGCGCAGTTAATAGAAAATGCAAGCAAAAGAGTTAAGGCTGCCACAATTATTTAGTCACACTCAAATACTCAATGTAGAAAATTATAGTTTACAATTTACATTCTAAATGAATCACATTTGAACATGATCTTTTGGAGCAAACATGGCATTTTAAAGGCGTTCTCTGCAGTCCGAACACTTTTCAAAAGGTGGAGCAATGACCACAAGTTGACAACAGAGCATGTTTGTTTTCATCACTTCTTTTGCTGGTTTTACTGGACACATGGCTAAGGATACATCCAATCGTGACTGAAATTGCCAAATGAGAGGGAGAGAGAGAAACAGCCAAATAAATGTATATATTTTTCTATATATTGTGTAAACCCTGGTTATCTCTTAGTAGCTCAGTCTTTTAAAGAAACGGGCAAGCTAACAAACTGTAGCTCCCTGGAGAAAGTTCTAGTCCGTGTGTGAACATCTTGCTTTAGCTGTGTATCACAGGGTGAATACCATTGTGAAAATAAAGTTAAGCAATCAATGTGTAATATTAATATTCTCTGAAATCTAAAGGGTATTTTTTTTGTCCTTCCCATTTTTGTGTATTTTTATCATTATAATGCCTATTGCAGTTTCAGTGTCTATATACACTTCAGTCCTTGTTTCAGTCCTGTGTTGATTTCTATTCCTTCATTATCTCATAAAGAGTTGGCATGCACCAGAAATAAAATGAGCCTTTGTAAAAATGAGCCTATTGTAATTATCCTCTGATTTATGACAAAATGCTTTTTTAACAATGGTCAATTAGGCTCTAAAAGGTTTATAAAAATGCCAGTGATCTCAAAGAGCAGTCTGGATCAGGTTTAAAGGGTTATACAAAACAGAACAATTACAAAATCATTAATAAAATTGATCAACTAGCAGTCCGCTGATTGTGACCACCCTAAAAAGATCCTTAGATTAATGATTTTCTTGGGAATTTAAAGAAAAACATGCTCCTGTGGCTCATTCCTGTAAACCCGCTGGTTAGGTGGTGAGAAAGCTGAAGCTACACTGAGTAAATACTATAGGAGTCCCCAGCTAGTCAGTGTGATTTAAGTCTGTACAAGTCATTCTTAAGCTCTGTAGATTAGGCCCTGGCACTGGGTTCAACACAGAGTCATGAGAGAGACCCAGCCGAGAGGTACAATTCTGACTGGGCTGCATCATTGGGGCTGATCCTAATTCAACATGACACTCAGTCAAAACTCCACTTTCTAGGAAATGCAACACATAAAAGCACTGTTTGACACCAGCTTCTAGAAATCCAAACAATTTGCCCTAGCAGATATTTAGGGCACCCACCGGGGTCTTTTTTGGAAACGGGAATAAAATGACTCAGACAGAGCATTATGTAAAAATAAAATCTTTTGATCTTTCGGTGATATTAACGTGGCTTTCTAAATAGGATTTAACTGTGAGGGGGAACTAATGTGCAAGGAGATTTCTTATCTTTCACACAAGAACGAGATCTTTCAGCAGCTCACTGGATCTGACATTAACTATAGCGAGAAATTGCTCTGAAATATTACACAACTTTTACCTGATCCTTAAGAGCCTTATCATCTGATTGAATTTTTCACACAAGATCTTCCTCTGAATTTAGATTGGATAATTATCTATTTCCCATCCCAATTTCCAGCAAAAGTCTCAGTTGTTGGGCTAAATTAGATCATAAAATATTGTAAAATGTCTGATACAGTGTAGTGATGGTGCAGTAACATGGCATGTTCCTCTAAGTAGCTCTGGCGTGATGCACTTTGAAGATGCAAAACAAGTGCAGCTGCGTGTGTACAGGTCAGAACTGTGGTCACCCTCCCTCCCAACAAAAACACTGCAAATAAATCTTCTCAACACAGCCTGCATCTGTCTAGGGAGAGTGAGTCATCCAGATGTTTGGATCAAATAAAACTATCTGTCTGTCACACGGGAACACAAATATGGACGATGTAAGACTCCCAAGAATTCTGATGCAAATCTAACAGAAGAAGTGAAAAGAGCACATCATTCCTGTGGTATAACACTAAAAGTCCTTGTTACAGAATTTGCTTCAGATCAACTGGGAACATATGCCACCAAAAATCAAGGTTTAATTTCTAGAGACATAACAAAGAAATGTTTGGCATGTGTGCTACTCCTCGTCCACATTAGAGAGCTTTACAGGGCAGACACAGCGTGATTCCAGTCAGGTTCCATTAGTAACTACAGCTTTAATTGGATCTAACAGATGGCCTCCGAGGGGTGCAACTGCTGATAAATGTTAAGAACATCACCATGTGAGCAAACTTGACTATATCACAATCATGCATAGCCCAAAGTCACCACAACTAGATCTTGCTGGAAGGACAAGTTAGTTCCTCTCGTGCTGATTCAGAAAAGGTTCGGCAGTCGGCCACTCTCCTCATGGTGAACTCAGCTGCTCACTGTGGCGGCTGGCTTCATGCCTGAGGTGAAGCATATGCTTACCTTCACTCTGAGATTGCTTGAAGTCGTACAACAGTGGGTTGGCAGTTAGTGACAACTAACACTAGGGAGATAACTGGACAAAAAAAACAGAAAACCAAACAAAACAAAAAGCTACCTTATGTTTACAGCTATTGGAGTGATCCCTTCCATACACTATTAAAATCTTATACACAACTACTCACAGGTGTTATTAGTCTACTATTTGATATATCAAACTATGAGAAACAGAATTGTGCAAAAATTCTTCAAAGTAGCCCATTTTAGTCTTGAGGTCAACTAGAGATGTTCCGATACCATTTTTCCCCTCCCGATACCGATTCCGATACTTGGGCTCAGGGTATCGGCCGATACAGCGTACTGATCCGATACCTGGGTGTGTATCAACAACAACAGTGCACCAGTGCAACAGTGCCGGACTCTGTAAAGACTAAAATTAAGGAAAACTGTGAATACATGAATAAAGAAACATGACAAGTGTACTGTATATGCTTTCAAACAAGTGTACTGCATTATACAACTTCAAAATGAACATATACTCCCGATGACCAGGCCTGGTTGACTTCAAATTTTGGATGAAGACAGGAGGAGGAAAAGAAACAAAAGTACTTTCAAAGTGATTTTAAAAGAGGGTTCATTATTGACTAGAGTGTGATTTCTGCATGTAGATTTATGGGAAGGACATTGGTACACAGGGCTGGAAATTGTGGTTGAAAGTGCACGTTCTATGACTATAATATTCATGCATTAGTGTGATAAGGAAAAACTGAAGAGCAACTGTTCCTCAAGTGACTGTGAATGTCAAAGCAAGACGTGATGTGACTGTATTAGCAAGACCAGACCATCCACAATGACATTGAGAAACATATTACAGTAGACAGAGCTACAGCGCATAAACCCCTCATTACAAAGGCGAATGAGGTAAAAGCACAGGCACTGGCCTACAGAGATGTAGAAAAAAGCAATCTGGTCAGATTGTCATCCTTCCAAACATTCCCCACAAGTGAGTGTGTGCATGTGTGGCATGCAAAAAGAGAATTAAACTAAAATAATGAAAGGTTCCAGTGGCCTTCTTATTCTATAGGGGCATTTTGCTAGTATGGTTTGGGCCTGTGTCCCTTAAAACCCTATAAAGGTCTCTATTAATCTATATAGTAATCAGTTATTCTGACTGATCAATTCATACCAGTTTGCAACATTTCTATTCTGATAGGAATGATCTCTTCCAGGATGGTAGCGTTCTCTTCAGGACATTAGAGGTCACTGAATGGGTTTGATGAATATGAAAATGAAAACGAATATCCTGTTTTTGCTTTTGTCACATAGCCGGCACTCCTAATCAGTGAATTTGGCCAGTTTGCATTAATTGCTGACACATTCATTTACATTTTCATTTACTGCATTTTGCTGACTCTCTTATCAAGAGCGATACATGCATCACAACTTGTATAACCTGTAAAGAAATGTCTTATGTCACCAGGCCCAGTGCTAAGCATCAGTAAGAGGGGTATGAAGCTCCCTAGCACTGGGCTGTGAAAGTGGATGAACTAATTATCCAATAGCAATAACTGACCTCACTCATAATCAGATCCTCAAAGCAATGTTCCACCAAACAGTATAAAGCCTTCCCAGCACAGTACAGACTATTACTGTAGCACACCCTCTATTAATACCATTAATATGAGTAGAAAAGGTTTCTCCAGACTTTTGAACATAACTACTTATTGTGCAAGATTTTAGATGCTCTTTTCATGCATAGTTTGTGCTAGATACAACTAGTCATTCATTAGTGGTTCGTTTCTGGCAACAGGGCCCCTGTTGGCTGGATATTTTGGTTGATAGACTATTCTCAACATACAGTGTTTAAAAGCATAACTACCCTGCTGTGTTTGATACATTATTCCAAAAGCAACACCCACTCCAGTGCTGAGAACAGTTCATCAGTTGGGTATAAGTAATAAACTGGAATCACAAGAGTACTACAGTCAGTTCATGTACTTCACACTTATTTACAATGATCTGTACCTACAGAACCAATGCATTCCATACTTACAAAGTACAGAGTTCCATGTGCTTAGAGCCTGACAGTACACCGGTGAATGATGGACGAATGCTCTTTGGCAGACCTAAAAATGTATTTTACAGCTTGTGGATTCCCGCATGGCTGCAGCTAGAAGAGCACTCCTACAGAAAAGAGCATTTCTCCCATGAGTCCCAGAGCAGAAGAGCGCATCCTTCACTCACTCATGCTGTCCAGAAGAATGTAGCGTGAACGCCCAGAGAAATAGAGCAAGGAGGAGATGGGCTGACACATAGTGCTGGCTCTGCACACCATGTGAGTGTAATGATAACCTTTGGGTCACCTGCATGCACTGCAGCAGTATACCCCACTAAGGAAAAGGCTGCAGTGTTTATCACAGGGAGCCAAAAGAGGAACTTCCAAAAGAGGCACTTCTCAGCTCCAGTAAACAAAACTGCCTTAGCCGTAAAAGTTGCACATCCAAGAGCCAAGACACATTTGCACATGTTCACATTAATGACCCAAACACAAAATCTCTTATTTATAAACTCTTTAAAATAAATGTGCAAAAATAAAACCAAAGCCCTATTAACTGCACAAGCAGCTAAAGCTGCCTGTTTACTCTCTTAAAGATTTTGACACTAAAGGCTTACTCTAAAAGACATTTATCCCCTCACTTACTCCTGCCTTTCAATGCAAGACCGGCTTCTCCACTCCATAAAGCCTATCTAGCACCAGGCAGTCCATGCACAATAAAGAGGGATAAATATGAAAGGCTGTTTGCTCCCAGAGGGTCTACGGTTCGGATCTTGGAGTTGATGGACGATTATTGCTTTTTTCCCGCCAATCCATGGTACGGGAGATTAATGCATTAGCCACCAGATCTAGAGGATCTCAGCTTAGCAGCCTGGCCTGCATGTGCTAAGGGGGACATAAATCATAACCTTTATAACCCAGTTAGACAGAATTAAACAGACATCCTATTTGTTTCGCACCCACACACACACACACACACACACACACACACACACACACACACACACACACACACGTGGATACACACACACACAAGACAAGGTGTTTCTGCCCACACCACAGACAGTTCAGCTATCACTTGAAGGCTATTCATTAGCCAACAGACCCAAGAGGAATGTTTATAAATGTACAGGTGGATATGATGAAGTGGATAAGTTTCTGTTCATCTCACAAAATCTGATAAAGAAATACATTCATGCAGCCTAGAGAGTAAACAACAGCAACAAGTGCAAGACCTTAAAGCACAAAACGGGACCTAAAAGATGCGTATGGCTCTTTATACGCAAACTTTGCGATCTATAGAATAAAACTTGACAGCAGAATGTGCGCAAATGTACAGCAACTTGCATGACCCATGCGTGCAAACATTTTGGAGAAAGAAAATACGACCGTGAAGTGGGTGAGCAGCAACGTTTGTGGCATCAGTACATAAATAATAATTCCTTGTGCTAGTGTACATACACCGTACCGTACTAATTCGGTCACATATTTATAATAGTGAATAAATATATATGGTGTATACATACATATATATATATATATATTAATCTCAACCGTTAATCTCATTGTAATCTTGGCGTTATTGCCGTTAACGCCAAGATTCCAATGAGATTAACAGCGTTAAAAAATTAATCTATGCCCACCTCCAATATATATATATATATTTGTGCTGGGCACGTTAACGGTGTGCGATTCTTATTGCGTGATAAAAAAATATCGGAGTTAACGGCAGAGGGAGCTGGGTCTATAATACAAGCTATGATGAATTTCACCTTGATATTTTAGTGACTTGTCCAGTTCACGCTCGTTTTAAGCCTGTCTCAGTCGCTCTATGGGGGGCGGGGGGAGAGAGGAGCGAGAACCTCGCGCGCGTTAATCTACGCCCACCTCTGATATATATATATATTAGTGGTGGGCCGATATCGGCGTTAACGTACTGCGTTAATGTGAGACTCTTCTTCCGCGATAAAAAAATATCGCCGTTAATCTATTCACAAAGTTGGGTTGGGAGCTGGGTCTATACTACGCAAGCTGTGTTGACTTTCACCTTGATATTAGCACGGATTTACTCTCTCTCTGTCTGTCTCTCTCTTTTTTACTCTCTCTCGCTCTCCCTTACTCTTTCTCTGTGTTTGTGTGTGTCTCTCCCTCTCTCTGTCTCTCTCTCGTTCCTGACTGTTCCGTGTTTAAACCTCGGGTTTATATTTACATGTTCTTTAAGGGTAATGTATTAAA
>JBBPDH010000002.1:8776645-8789317 GCA_037974565.1 Clupeocharax schoutedeni | reverse complement strand
ACACACACACACACACACACACACACACACACACACACACACACACACACACACACACAAACACACACACACACACCATTCTCTTAGATAAGGATTATGACAGGATTACTGATGGACAGAGTCCTGTGTGACCTGCACTGGCAAGACCCTTCTTTTCAAAAGAACTCTGGAACTCCATTTGTTTTTTTATATGACTAAGATCATTTGACTGTTAGCACTTTGTTTGATTTTCACACCACTACACTCTCATGCATGATGTGATACAATGAGAATGCATTAGTTCTTTACTGCCAAACTGAAACAAATCATTCAAAGAATTACTTTTATCACTCTGACTCAACAGACCAAATGAGCCCCTGCGGGGGTTTAATTTCATAAACTCAATATTACGAAGTATAATGTTCTGACTATTTATAATGATGCCATTTTTCTAAAATTTCCTTCCACACTGATCCAACCTGGTTGGGATGAATGTTCTCTAGGCCTTTTACCCATAAAACTTCACTAAACACCTGAGACAATCATATGGATGATAGACTAAACGACCACCCTTGGTTCTGTAACCTCACAGCAACCTTAGATGATTTATTAACACCAGGCTGCTTTGCCCTCTTTGCCATCATCCCAAGCTAGGACAGACTAATTTAATATTTCAATATACACAGAAACAACTGTATACAACAATTATTAGTGTATCTATATCCCAGAAGGCAACACTGATGAAGACCAATAAAATATCAAACCACACTGCAACTGTGACCAGACAAAACACAGATAGAACAAATCAGTAGAACAAATGTGACTAACCACATTTTATTCTTGTTGAAAAGAGAAAAACTGAGAGTGTACATATGTTACCAAAGGAGAAAATGTTTCATTAAAAACAGTAGTTTTACTTAGGAATGCCACTGAAGTCTCCTCCTGTGATACTGTTTTTCAACTTATGTGTGTTTTACCAGTTTAATAGCTTTGTGATTGTTAATCCTACATATATGGGAGTGGTATTTTTGGCATAGGGGCAGTGATTTTAAATGCTGTACATCAAACAGAAGTAGAATTTATTGGTGAATTTCTCCCAAAAGTGACGTGCAGCACTGAGTGTACACTGTGTGTATTGCTTCCATGTGTCTGTCTAGTCCCAATTTTATGTGTTGTGTAACATGTTCTGTGTTTGACCTTGCATTGAATTCATTATGTACGTATTCTTGCTCATAATAAAGGTGTATTTGCAGATCTGTATCCAGAATAGGTGAGTCAATATGCCAGAAGTCTGTGCAGTGTCTCAATGCTCGATACCAAAAGTACTTGTACTAAAATTGCTGTAAACACCGATCGTTGAATGGCTTTGACTCTTAGGAGTTTTTTACAGCTTAATAAATGTCTGTTCCCTGTTCATCAATACAAATTCCTTCAAATGCATTGTACTGCACTGGAGCCTTGAAAAAGAAATAAGCCTTCTTGATATATTAGCATAATATCAAGATCATTTTTTCATTTCTTTACTGGGTGACATACCAATGTATTTATACTGCATGTAACTTGGAAAGCAGTTCCTAGAAGCTACTTTGTTTATACTATCAATAATAAAGCGTGGTGTGAAATTGTTCTACTGATTTGTGCTTTTAGTACATTTTAACCATTTTTTTTAAATAGTGATTTTTCTCAGAAACTCCAGATGTAAAAAAAAAAATAAATTGTTTGCTAAAATTATATTTTGGTGATTTGGTCATTTTAAAATCTAGTCGGTGCCATATGTGTACATGCTAGATGCTATTTCTAAAGTTTATGAATTTATTCTCTCATAGTTCACCGTCAGGTCTATAATGTTTTTACTGAGAAATGGTACATCTGTCATACGTAATTCATTGCAATATGAGTGTGTATCAGTTCCCTTATTCTTATTTTTTTCCTTTATGAAATACTGTTGAAAGCTTTTCACTCAAGATAAACTAATAAAAGACGGGCTATTAAGCTCAAACTAATCAAACTCCTTTCTAGGCCACAGGAAGAAATACGCAGGCAACAGTGAGCATGTGTGCTATTTGTTTTACTGGAAGGAATCAGATTCTTTTTTTAATTTCATGTTCTGTTGATATCTGGATATTGGATCTGTTGTATCAGAGTCTGAGCATTTACTGTATATATGTGTGGCCTTCTAGTTTTAGCTCAGTTTCGTATCGGCTCTTTGTATCGTCTCAGAGGCCCAGGCCTCATCAATAAAGCTTTGGCTGCCAGTACAATCGCCCAGAAATCTGAAGCTAACCACTGACCACTGACACCTTGAAACAATCCCTTTGCTGTGTGTGGACCCTGAGCTGTCAGGCTTTCATTGTAAAGAGGCTGAGCGGTATTTTAGGTGAACAGCACTTCTGCCAGCAGGGTCGGGATTTTGCACACATAGTAACACGCATTTTGGGTTACACGCTGGCCCGAACTACGTTGTATGGCTTCTTGGCAGATCCTTTTGTGCATACAGAATTTTTATGAGGCAGTTCAATAAGAACATCCAGACAGGCACATTGGTATAAGCTTTCTGGACTCTGGCCGATCAAACGAAAGGGGCCAGAGAAACAGAGGAAAAACATGGGGTTATGAAGGGAAAATATTTAGGCATAGGTCAAGGCAAACCCCCAGGGTCTGTGCTAAACCACAGAGGAGTTTAGTTACTTTAAAAGGTGCACAGCATGGTGTACTCATTTAAGCAGCTGACATTTCCATCTATCACACACATGTGACAACAAATTAATTACTGTTGTCCATAAAAGCGATGATTATGGCCAGTCCTCAGGGGTTTGATGCAATCTTTCCTGAAAATGACAGTGGAGACATCAACTTGTCATCTCCAAACTAAACTCTGGGAATGTGCTGGGTGGGTGTATTTAATGCTTTGATATAAACAATGGCTGAATATACTGAACTAGATTTATGCATTTACAGTTATTTTTTGAGTTTTTTACAGTTGGAAACAAAGAGAACAGTAATAGTATGGGAACTGAAATTATTGCTAACACTATCATAGCCTGCATGAATAAGCCAAAACAATGAAACACACTTCAAATTAATTAAGAAAGGGAAACAACCCAAACATCTGCTTTCCTTTTTAATTGCCGCATGACTCCTCAACACGATTCCTTGTTAAAATTGTCCTCAAACGTGACTCTGGCCATTTTAAAATAAATGAAAACAACATGGTACAGATATGCAGAGAAGGAAAATAAAACTGTGATAAAACTCTCAGCTGAATGGAAATGTTTACTATCTGGAACACTTTTCCAATAGGTTGCCACCAAACTGAACAAATGTTCTGCAAATATTAACAAAGGGAAGAGTTTCTGTGTCTAAAGAGAGGGAGGGTGAACGGCTGTCCTAATTAAACTTTAATCCTCCCAGTGTCTGTCCGTACAGCTCTTTACAGCCATTGTGAGGTTTAAATACAGATCTGGGTGTTGAAGGCTTTGACCTTGTAGGCTAATGTTCTGTCTACAAGAAGCACAGTAAAAACGGATAAGGAGCTTCTCTATGGTCAAATGGTTGCAAGGCACGATTTCAGAAAAATCTTCTTCAGCCTAAGCGCTTGACTTTGTAACATTGTAATGTTTAATAAAATATGATGTGCGAAGAAATCAAATGATGTGACATATTAAATCATCCCTTAAGGCATGTAGTGTCATGACTGACAAATAACCCATACTTTGTTTTTAATAAGAATTAACTGACCATAAAAAAATATAATTAAATAGGTAGTAAAGTAAAGTAAAGTTCTTTCAACCCTTCTTCTGCATCACTTCCTGCATTTAACCTTGGTGCAACAATTAGAGTCTGAAATGCCAACACAGTACTGAAAATTTTAATTGAGTACTACATTTTGGAACAGTCTTGGATACAAGCCTTGGTCTCTCTCGTTTGCAATCTTTCATGCTAACTATCATATCAAAATGATCAAAGCTGGGCACCTGGGTGCATCTATGCAGAGAAACGTCGGGGGGGGGGGGTACACTGTGTGTAATTGGTCAATTTCCTTAAGTTGCATTAAATTCTAGGCGTCATAAATCATTGTGCTTATTCTGTTCGAGGGCTATATCAGCAGACATTGTTTGGGAGTGTTCATTTACCTGAGCCAAACCAATCTTTGTAGTGTAGAACTCCAGCTCTGTAGACACAAGGTATCACAAATATCAGAGATTGTAATAAACCTGAAACCTGTGAACCGTAACAGCTAAGAGGGAACAAAACAAGTACAAGTCAGCATGAGCACTGTGACAGAAAAGCAGAGATCATAACCGTATCAGCGCTGGCTGACAGTTCATAATGGTAATACAGCACTTGTCAGTGCTGTAAGAAGAAGTTATCCGTGTTGACCTTCAAAAATGCTATCAGCAAAGGCCTAATCCAAATCCTCCTGTGCAGCTGGGAAATATGGATTTCATCCTTTTTAAGTCACCTACAGGCACTGCATTCACCCCCTTTGGAACTGCCGGACATGCTTATGCATGCTTCCTCGAAGAACAGAGCACGGGCTTACACTCAGATCCCATCTTCTCTGTGAATCTTTCAAGACTCCTGCCTTTACTATTTATGTTGCTTGCTTCACAAGAGTACAGTACCTGCAGCCTTGCTTCAAAAACCTGCCCCAAATTAAAAATAGATATGGCTGCAGCTTTTGCTTCAAAGCCTCTTTGTCATTTTGCTAATGACACTTTATTCACAAAATGGTCGGCCCCCTCCCTCCGTTCATTAAAAAAAAATGAATCAATGGGTTCATGTGACCTGCCGATGAGAAAGAGGCTCAAAATCATTTGCAAGCTCATTGTGTCTCACTTGCATATCTATGAGAGTATGAGTGAATGAATTCAGTCACTATTCTTCTGAGCCATTGTGGTGAGAGGAATACATCACAGAGTGGACTGTCGATGAAGATGAAAATTCACTCATTTAAATTCTGTTTTTGCCTCTTATTTGATCTGAGACCCTAGATCCTTGGCCGCATCTTCATTAGGTTGTTAAAGCATAGATGGCGGCCTTTGTCTCCCGCTGCTCCCTAATTTTCTTTAAAAGAGAGAGAACAGAGACCTTTGGCCCCTCTCCAAAGCCAGCTGTACTGAGTACAGGAGCGGCCAGAGCTATAATTAGGTAAAGGACCGACTGGTTCCTCTAATCCCTCCTGAATGATTAAACAGCAACACAGGATTATGGCAGTAATTGATGGCTGGTTCTGCTCTGCATTTCCCACAATTTCTGAGAAGGCTCCTGAGACTTTTCACAAAACACCTGAGTTTATTAACTGGGTTCAACCTTCTGTTTTGTTTACAAATGTTTTCTCTCTTTACGATAAAATCTGCACAAAAATCGAGTCGGAGAGAGAAAGAGAGAACTGCATAAACTCACCTCGGCTATACTGTTAATATTCTACACTGATAGAACGTAGAACGATAGAATGTTACTGGAATACTAGACGTTACTGCTAACAGTAAGAACATGCTGTATAACAGAAGTTTCGGTGAAAAAAGCACCTTCAGAATGCCTGTAGCAAAAATCTCTTAGCTCTATTTTAGACATAGCCAGGGACAATTTTCCGTGATAAGACTGAACGATCTTCCCTGACAAGCAACTCAACCTCAGCCTTTGTGTCCCAAAACTGAATCAGCACCCAAAGTTGCTCAGGGTCTTCCAGCACCCCCACAGAACCAAATCACCCCGGCCTGCCTCCGCCGCATTCCTTTCTCCACACGTTCTTTCTGATAAATCACAGCGAACGTTCTCTGCATACCACACACCGCATAGACACCTACACAAACGTGCCCATAAATATTATGTCACCAAAGGGACTCGTTTATTTTGGTGCTAACAACACAAACATCGCTGGCGTTCGCTGCACTAATTTAACGTGAGAGCTTCCAGTAATAATGTGCTCTACTGGATAGGAGAAAAACGATCTTATCTGGGCTTTAATAGTCAACTTCAAACAATGAAATCTGCCAACTCAATTAATAGAGGGAGCTGGGGGAAGTCAGTCGGGAATTAGGTAAGGCACACGGGCAGAGACACACATACATATGCTGAGGAGTGAGAGAGAGGTAGAAAGAGACAGAGAAAGAGTGAGAAAGGTATTGCGGCAGAGAGAATTAAAGACCTGTGTGAGAGAGAGAGAGAGGGAGAGAGAGAGAGAGAGAGTGAATTCAAAAGCAGATTTATGTTTTCATTGCCTCTCCCTTCCCACGGGGCATCAGCTGAACTCATGGGCTGCAGATAGCTAATTTTTTGTTAAAAGGAAATAAACACACAGAGCTAGCCACCGTTTTATGGCCACTGATCCAGGGTGGATGATAAAGGATCCGGCGGGCCCAAGCCACACGGCTTAATGACCCCAAGAGCGCCCCACAATTTATGCTCCCTGCCTCCCTGTCATCGCTCAACACTAAAACTCTCTGTTACTCATTTACTGCAAGGGAGGGAACGAGACTTCATAAAGGCAAAGAAACAACAGCAGAGAGCAAAAATGCACCACAGGCTCCCACAAAGTGAATTCCACACACATGCTTTATATGCTGTTCCTGCTAAGCACTCTCTGCAAGAATCTTGCATTTTCAGAGAGTGCTCAGCAACAAGCTTGTCAGAAGGTTGATGACTAAATGAACTTGTCTTTAGTTGATTTATGGAACTGAATCGAGTGGAAAATGCTTAAAGCTGTGATCATTTGCACAGTGTCATTACCATAAAAGAGAGCCTATTACAAAACTAATATGAATGTGATTTAACTGGCCAATCAAGCCAATAAGCCATTTGGCATGATTAATTACCACGGACCTCAAAAGTTTTAGCCACGCACTGCACAAAGAGGACAATGAAAGTAGTAGTCCATCTGAATTTCACATTTTAATCCCGCAGAGCGCTTTATGCTTTACACTATTCTTGATTTTCTATTTACGTTACCAAATAAAACAAGGGACAAAAAACTAACACCGTGATCAAAACTGCTGAAATCTGAAATGCAAATGGCATTAATTACTAGAATGGAAACATTTGAAGCTGGTAGAGGAATCTCAGAGCACAGCCAGAGCAGCCTCTATCTAACTAGGACATAGAGATCTTCTGAAATCCACTTACATACAACAGTGACTTCATAAATTCTTTCAACAATGACTGAAAATGTCAAAAAGAGAATTTAGAGCTCTAGACAATGCTAATCTTCTACCTAACACTACCTGTGTGAAATTACAGGCCAGTAAAATCAGATTAATGGACACCAAGCAGACACATCGCAAATGTTGAATCTCAATGGCTTTTTCAAAAAACCTAGGTCCCTTAACTCAAATTTCTGTTCATCCACATGTAGGTAACATAACTAAAATACTTCTTCCAAGAAATACTTCTTCTTAAAATACTTCTTCCAAGTATAATATTTCAGGACACTTAAGTACATACTCTCTTCAAATGACACAAAGGCACTATTTCACATCTTTGTCCTGCTTTACTGTCAATAGGCTCCAATTAGTGTCTAAACTAATCCCAACTAAACAACTCCTTCTTCCCCACTGCCATCAGACTCCCTAACAGCTGACCTACCTCATACTGCAATTTTTGCACATTAAGCTAATTTTGCACATTAAGCTCCTTTGCACATCCCCTCCATCTAACTTATACTGTAATTCTTGCTCCTTTGCACATTCCTTTACTTTGCAAATGCACGGTTCATATTTATCTGCACATCACACTTAATTCCTCACTTATTTTTATTTTATATATTTTTATTTTATATAAAAATGTCTTAACCTAACCTTAGCATTTGTATGTAGACAAGAAAGAAAGAAATACATTGCTCAGAGAAATGTAATTTCTTCTGTAAATATGACAATAGACGTTTTGAATCTTTGAATGTTGAATTTTTAAACACTAAGGGGCAAGGATCCTTAGAACCTGAACTTAACTGATGTGTAACTGGCCATATTAGCCTTATTTTACTGACACTACATTGACCTCTGGTTCAGAATTTATATTGAATAGTACTGATGAAAAGATACTTGATTTTTCCCAAGGGTGGATCTGGGGTAAAGTTCTGGGGATTCATGGCCAGAAAGTTATATTGATTTTTTCCTTTCATTTAATAGCAACCCGAGATCCTGTTTGATCCATGATCACCACATAAACTCTGTAAACTCTGTGTTGTGAACCCCAGTTTAACCAAAGGTTTGTCAATCACTGCTGGCACCCCAGCTGTGTGATGTGGCAGCATTTTGATAGCCTTACATGCTATAGTCCCACCTACCCTTCTTGACCTTCTCAACATTTTGAGGCTATTCATATATGCCACTCAGATTTTCTGCTACAAAGAAATGCCTCATTTGGATGCTCCAGGGATTTTAATGAAGAGTCTTTCCCTCTTGATCTTCTAACTGTTATAATTTGTAATTAGCTTCATGGCTCCCACCCCTACATTAACTGCTAACCCTTTCTAAACCCCTACATTAACTGCTAACCATTTCTTATCCATCATGAATATTTCACATTCAGCAACCTGCATATGTATATACAACACAGTCCTGACCAGATATTTTAATTTCATATAGCATAGTATTATCATAGGTGTAACATATATAAAATTTAATTAAACTGAAACAATGCCTGCTGTCTCAAGAGGAACCTTGTTGTGCCTGCCCAAACCAACCAGATCCCAGTATAATTTGGATCAGCCACAACATGTCTCTGTCCTCTAATTATATACCACACAAAAGGCAGCACCGAAACAAGCAACTCCACCTTGCTGTCTCTGGAGGCTTAAACATCACCACTGGCGCTGCCACTGTAAAACCAGATCACTAAATCCTGATGCACCACATCTGTCCACTGGATAGTTGACAGTACTCTAATGGAACTAATGGAATCTGTGGACATATGTTGTTTCTGCACCAAGACTAGCCTAAAAGTATGTCTTGGCCCCCTTGTGGCACGGCCCTCTAGCCGTACGGCCCCCTCGGCCTGGTCTGAATGGCTCCTCTGTGTGATCAGCCAAGGATCTGCCAGCAGACCCTCGCTTTGTTGGGTGAATGGGCGCAGCTAGGCCACGTCTTAAGGCACACTAATGTACCATGGCTGGACCACAAAGGCTGTGTGGTAATTTGCCAGGGATAATGGCATGCCTTTAATTTGGCCGGGGGTGAAACGGAGCCTTAAAGCGGTCTTATAGATGAGAAGTCCCATTCTAGGTCTTACTCTATTCATATTAATTTAAAAGGACTTGTTTTCTTCCGGCTCATTGTCATCCTAAATCCAATATCTGCAAACAACAGGACGAGAAAATGAAAACAAGATGGCAGCGTCTTGGCTCCATTATACAGGGAACAGGACACCATCAAAACAAACAGAAAGGAGCTTCTTCTCAAGAGGCGAGTGAGCAGGACCAAAAACTCGGTGGCAAGGCTGATGTAATTTGGGTAACATTTAGGTCACAGATAGAATCAGGTTTTGGGAGAAGGTACAGTGGAAAATAATGAGGCGAACTGGCAACAATAAGCCTTGTGGCAGTGGGGGGGAGCAGTGCTCAGGGAAGTATGCAAAGCAAGTTCGAGGCCTGACCTGCCAGTCACATAACAGGCCGAGGAGAAATTCAGAGTCAGCTCTGGAACTCCAGGTTCTCTGTGATTCGTTATCTCACACCCCCAGATGAGCCAGGTGCTCTTCTCTAAAGAAAAGGCAGTCCCAGAGGACACTTCACTTTTATCCTGGGCAACTCAGCTAAGAAACGAAATCTGCCTCTTGCCATGACAGCAACTGCAGTACTATATTACATGATATTGCAGTGAACTGTACACACAGGTACACACTTTAGGAAAGAGAGAGAAAAAAAATACAACAACATTGTCAGATTGTAACCCATCAATGCGCAAGCTTTGATAAGCCCACAAACAACCAATTAAACATACCAGCATGTCAGACTGACTCCCACAGCTCCTGAAATTACTGCTCTTTGTGGAATGGGGAAAAAGCTTCAGGCTGTGCTTCACCATTAACAGTTGCAATGACGTTTGTTTTCAGTGCTTTCTCTCTCTTCACTGAAACGCTTCTTTTTAAAACGTTCATTTTTATGAGACTGAATGAAGGGATTTCACGAAAAAGCCTGCCTGACTTTTTTACAATAATACAAACGCAGAGCAGGCAAAGAACGAGACACAGAGGTGAAGGGACAAAAGATTGCAAGAGTTCAAAATGAAGAACAGTATCTCTTCAACTTTCTGTAAGCCCTACAACAGAGGGTGGTCTTCCATACTGATTTTGGTGTCTGTCTAGCGATGCTTACTAAGTTTAAAGAGGTCAGAAATGTATACTGTAATCTAGCATGACACTGGAAGTCCCCTTTATTAGGGATGGGACAGGCATTGATTTTAGTGATACATTGTTGTATAAAAAATAGCTCATACAAGTTTAAACTGTTATTGGTTGGAAACCATCTACAATTGTATTTCTTCTAAAGTCAGGATGGAAGCAAATAGTCATGATAATCCCTAATCAGTGTCCATCATTAACACATAAAGCAACAAAGACTAGACTGCAGAGGTTATGCCTGGTTGTAAGTATATGAGGTAGCGACACACTACAGGTGTGTAAAATGCAGAGAGACCTACTTCCAGACAGGCATCACGAGCATGTCATCCTTGAGGGTGTTGAGTTGCTGCAGAAACAGATGGCAATCCTTCCGTAGCCTCTGGAGATGAAAAGAAAGAGAAAGGACGTGCATGAGCCCTTTTTACGGCGAAGTGGCAAGCCACAAAGCGTTGCCCTACTCTCATAAACAAACCGCTAAGTTTTTCAAAGAGGGAGGAGGCAGGGAGGCATGTGGAGTGCTGTTGAAGTGTAGATGTAGTGAAGGTGCTGTTTTGTGTTTCGTTGGTGGGGGGGTTCCTGGCCACTATAGAGCAGTAGAATGAAACCTCCCCACCAAACTGTTCTCCAAAAAGCTGTGGCTTTAGGAAAGGCACTTGACTAACAGCATCTGCGTCTGTTCTGTAATGCCATAGTAACAGCCACTAGCACCTGCAATTTGCATGCAAGAGGAAAGCAACAAGCAATATCTGTATTCATCTCAAACTTTACATGAATTCAACAATGGAAACAAAATGATACATAGAAAAGAGGACAATGTGACAAACACACACGGCCAGCAAATCAAAAGTGTAGGTCTTTGTTTCTATGACAACCCCCATTTATTGTTCATGGAGCTGCTGTATGACCCCTTTAATTAGCCTATTCTCTTCTTTCTTACTCCCTTTGTGGAACTACAAAGAGTAAGCATGGAGCGAAACAAAATGAGATAACAGTTGGCTTTATTAAGTGTTGTTACTTAAAGTAGCAACCAAAAAAAACAAAATAGAATTGGCTGATTCCATGTTTAGTTTTTTCCCTTAAAAAAAAAAGCTTTTGAGAAAGAAAAAATAAAATAGAACAATTATGGAATGCATATAATATTGCAAACGTGAAACAAGAAGGTGCATCAGACTGGAGAACTATTTTGAGACAGTTTTAAATATTGCTTATGGATGGCAACCGATAATAAAATTCCACAGATCTATTAAAGGTAATAAAGAATTGGGACTTTTTGGAGTCGATTGGCTTCTTTTGTTAACATAAAACAAAAACTGCTCTTGACATAACATACACATTGATATTCTGGCAAAAAAAACCCTGCTGATAAATTCATAACACACCATAAAAATAACAAACAGAGAGTCCTGAGGTCTTTAGAGCATTCTGTGGCTTTTCATGTTTGCATGAGAGTCTTTGCACATTCTTATCATGGCAATTCAGACTGAACTGGTCATTTTGAACCATAATGGTGAAAATGATAAAAACATGCAACCTTTTTAGCATGAAGGTAATACAAAACTAAATATGAAGAAATTAAATATAAATATTAACATAATCTGAAACATTAGAACAAAAAACTAACATTACAAAAACTGAAAAAAACTAAAGAACCTCTGCCCTTCTCTATAGAGAAAGCACTTTTGTACATTTAAATATATAATTCCTGTTTATTTGCTCTTTATATGCTTGACGTTCTTGACATGCTATAAAAAACTATACATACACTGTTTTAGTGTAAGAAACTTGACAAAGGAGAACAATATTTTTTTCATTTTCTGAGTATCCACACACACTAGCTTTGACCATTTTTGATACTCTATTGAATAATTACATTCTTATTTCTTATATATATATGTCAAATATAACCATAACAGACAAATACAAATAATTTTAGGAAAACAGTGTTTTTTAATAATTATTAGTCTGTATAGTTTTGGGCCATATTAAATTATGTTGCCTTATGGGTTTGTTCGAAAATTAAGTACTTAAGTATTTGCAACAACAGCTCTGCAAAATAACGAAAAAGAAAAATAGAAAATAGCAGATATTGTAAGAAATAAACAATCCTTTAAAAAAAAGGTCGTAGAATTTTTTGTATCCCAGAAGCATGAAACTTGTTATAATACCATATTTAGCACAGTTTTATTAGTAATGTGACAGCCGCCTCGCCTGCTCCTATTGTACCCCGTTCTGTTTCCCCTGAATATTGAGTTTATCCTCCCGTGTCTCCCTTTCACCTGTTCCTCCCTTCCCTTGTGCCCTTGTCCCAAGTGTGTCTGTCTGTATTTGAGCCACAGCCCCTAGAATCACTTGCAC
>JBBPDH010000002.1:8735654-8752338 GCA_037974565.1 Clupeocharax schoutedeni | reverse complement strand
CACTGCTTCACTCGGTGAATGGGTTAAATGCAGAGAATTGAGCAATTTCCTCCGGGATAAATATAGTATATAAAAATAAAATAAATAATTTTTTTTTTTTTTTAATTCTCTATTCATTCGCTAGTCTTCTATTCTGAAAAACACAAATCAGATCCTTCCACTGCTTCACTTCTGTGTAGATAACCGCTTCAAGGCCAAACATGCACAGGGCAGTTGATCAAAGTGACTTAGGTAAATGAGTGTAGAAGAGAGAAAACATGCACTGTCTAGAAACAGATCTGAGGGCATGTCTGTTTCGATTACGCTGCACTAAACCGGGTTCTGTTCGAACAGATACAGCTCTCCAATCCAACTTACAGGCCTGACAGTACCAAAGCTGGAGAAAACAGCTACTTTGGCTAGTATTCACCATCTAACACACCACTCTGAAGACTGTTTAAGATAAGTGATTGTAGAATAGAAAGACAGAAGCCCAATATAAAACAAACTAAAAACAGACAATTCCCTTAAAAAATAAAAGCATGGAATGTACAGAAAGATCTCTGCGATCTTCCATCTACGATATTAAGATACAATTCACACTAGAGAGCTGGCATATGCTTATAATTGGCATATGCCTATCCAAGAGCAGCCACACACCTCTTTTTATTAGTGAATTTGGCTACTTTAAAGTACTAACACAGGTGTTTAACTGTGCACACGACTTCAATAGAATAACAATGACAATGAAAAGAGATGCTCTGAAATAGTCACTTATTAACCTAAAATCACCCAGCCCAAAGTAAGCATCATCCATTGGGGTATAAAGTCTACCAGCAGTGGACTGTGAAGCAGTGAGGGTGTGTTCTCCTAAGTGATGAGGTGGTGTTTGTGATCCAGAGCATCCACTAGGGGTTCAAAATAAGGAAGATTTAAAATAAGATCTCTTCTTCGTCCATCCCCTTTCTCCTACAAGTAACTGAGCTCAGTTCACCTCGATTTTGACCATTTTCTCAGGCTTAATAAATCCAGCTCCTGAAAAAGAGCCTTCTTCTGATCTCATCCTGATCCTAGTTTAAGATCTTTAAATGCCCTTTTCTTTTCTCAGACTGTACCGATCTTTATCTCAAACAACCCGGTCTTGAGATGAAAATGAGCCTGTATGATATCTGAAATTTGACTCCGTGATCAAATTCTAGTCTCAACTATCAAAGTTAGACCGTTTTGCAATCCATAAGGTTCTTAAAGAGAAGAAAACTTATAAGCATATAGGAATGGCAAAATAAGCACCTAAGAATATCTTGAGTTGATTTTTTTTTTTTTTGTTCCTTATTTCTTCTCATGAATGGTTTAGAAGCAACAAGACAGCTAAGTTATTAACGTCAAATGATACGAAGAAAAGACTGTTAGGAGCAGCAAAATCTTCGTCTGAGCAGTACCTGATCTCCCTAATGCTTTTGTGGCAAAAGGCAATCGAATAGCAATGTTCCAACATGTAGTACAAAGCCTTTTTGAAGTGTATAGGCTATTATCAGAGAAACACTGGAAAAGCAAGGCTCTTTAAACTTCTGGACACATAGCGTATATGAAGTTAAGGTCAGAACAGGTTGCTATTGTGTTGTTTTATGTATTTGCACACTGAATTCTTTTATGAAATGCTAGAGAACCGAATGATCAGGGTTTAGAAGCAAAGCGCTGTCAACCCTATAGAGTATTAAAGTCTCTACTACATCAAGGACTAAAATATCTGCAGTGGGTTGACCTGAAATGTAGTAGGCTGAGTGTCTGAATGGCTCTCTAAGAGCTAAAGCTGTTCACAGAGAACTTCTTCATGCCTGTCTAGCTGCACGCCGACGCTTATGCTCTGTGATAAGAGATTTCTTCTCTTCATGGTAGACGACACTGGTGAAGGGCAGAGGAAGAGCTACGACAGTGGCACTCTTTTCCATGCAGTCATGTCTGCAGTCATTCAGATCAAGTTCCTTTCCATTAAACTTTTATCCTCATTGTCCAATCTCCATTGATGTCTGGGCGACAAGAATAATTCATTAGGCACGTTTTAAAATATGTACCATTACAACTTTGACGAGGGCAATTGAGTCGTTGCTTCCCAAGTTTATATTAATGAGCAGAAATTATTTACGGTGCTATCAAGCGCAACTTGTGGCGCCATCCTCTGCTCGGGTCCTGTTACTATGGATGCAACAGGACTGTGGTAGCTGTCCAGGAAAGGCGCTGGGCTGCTTCACGTTTGCTTTCAGAGAACCTTTAAACAGCAGGCTTGCACACTTGAAGCTGACGAGAGCCCTCATAAGTTCATTACAGATGAAAACCTGTTTTACATCTGAAAGAGAGGCCTCAGGAAGCAAGGAAAACACATGAATCAACTGGCACATGCAGGGGGCTATATGAATATTAATACTTTTGTTCAGCACATTTGTTTAGAGGCTGGACATAAAGGCTTTATCGAACCTGGAGACGAATGAACTCATAGTTGCGAGACGTTAACAGGCAGCCTTAAACGCAAATAAGCACACAATAGATGCATACATAGACCCTTGTGTATGACTGATGGCAATCCATTGTGAGGTGTCAGCACCCTAAGAATAAGTCATAGCATGATTACAAAGACCTCCTTGTTATTACTTTCATTTCCATCGGATATTGCCAGTGCGCTGCAGGCGAGTGCTGACTAGTAAGGCAATCAGAACAATCAGTGTCTGACAATATACAGAAAGCAGTAAGCATGCGCTTCTAATGATGGACTTCTAACTGACAGATGCTTTTTGACCATAAGATGTAATATGATCCCAACATCAACAACATGCCCTTCTACAAAGATTGTGGCTGCTACCATACCATTCAGCAAGTTGCTTAGTGAATGAGACTATATAAATATTAATAGTAATATGTGTAGTGCAAATGAGCAGTCGGGTTTAGATCCCATAATTTCCCCACAAATCCCCTTGATGGAGCAAGGAAGACCCACATCAGCAGGTTTTTTTTCTCTCATTTTCTAAATTAAAGACAATGAGGTTCCAGGTTAAGGTGTGAGAGGAAGATCAAACGGCGTGTTCTTTTTATCCACAGAGCTGCATATTGCATCAGAGATAAGCAACTAGCAGCACAGTTATGCAGGTCAGTCTCCATGCCTAATTGAGGCACAAGTGCTCTCCAAGAATACATTTTCTTCAGCAGTGGCTCATAATGGCCAGACTGTCTTTGCCAATAGACAGGGATATTGCAGGGTGTTCGTTCTTCTAATGTGTGCACAGTGTTTCACATGAGGAGAGTCCATGTCTTAGACCAGTGAAATTCACCACTACTTTCAGTCTCCGTTACACATCAAAAAACTACTCAAGAGTGCCCCCTACTGTTTCAAGTTAATTCCAGATTGTATTTAAGCATCACACTCACCAGGAACTTGTGGATTCTCAAGACAAAAGATAAATATAAATTAATAGCAAAACAAGGGGACGTAAACAGTTGTGAGCAGCATTGCAGCCTCGGCTGTAATAAAACAGCTGGAGCACATCCTAACTCTGCTGTCAGAAGGTTTGGTAGGAACTCTCCTAAAAGGCCAGATTTTCATGTTTCCTTCCTTTTAATTAGAGGAGCGCTTATATGGGAACTATGGGCCTGACATTTTTCATGTTGATACCAATGACAAGAGACGAACAAATAAAAATTTAGACTGAATCTACCAGGATTAGAATGATAAAATAGCGTTGCAAATGGGGTAAAATTAATAAATTCTGACATTTTAGCACTGTATTCAAACAACGCAAACATTACCAAATATCGATTTGAACCATCAGCCAAATATATTTGTTTGATTTATTCAAACATATGTGACATATGCCAGTATTGATACAATCCTGTTGTCATTGATTGTGCATCTCTGCTTTTGACAAAATTAACCATGTGAGATCCTGCTCTGCCTCCTCATGTCCCTTCAAGACCAGGAGGGAACCTTTGACCCAGGTGACAAACCTATGACACACAAACAAATCGTGCCAGAATAAAACCTGAACCGTATGGCCGTATAATAGGCTAAATGTGCTATTGAGAGTTTATAAATATCCACCATACATCAATTGCATTACACCAAAAGCATGATGCTGCTGATTTCTAACAGACGGTGTGTGATGCAAATCCAGGTGCACACACCGCATGGCCATACAGCTGTGAACTTTTATTCAGTCCGGACCACTTCACATCGGCTCCAAGAGCTGCACAATACCAGAGTTTCCAAACGTCTCTCAGACATCAGACCTGCATTTACAACTCTCTGTCTAGACCAGAAGACAAAGGCTCTTGTTTATCCAATAGTTAGGAAAGGTGAGGAGACCAAAACTCCTCTGATCCCAAGACTGAACGTGAGTGGCAAGTAAATCTGTGTCGCTCTAAACAAAAAAACCCTGACCACACTCCTCTAGCTCCTGTTTGAAAACACAAAAGAAAGAAAGAAAGAAAGAAAGAAAGAAAGAAAGAAAGAAAGAAAGAAAGAAAGAAAGAAAGAAAGAAAGAACAGAAGTCTAACGGTTGGATTTGGTAAGCATACGAGAGAAAATAAGAGAGCGAGAAGCAAAACGCGTGGACATAAGACATGAAATTAAAACTGTACTGTACTAAAATATCAAGCAGCAATAAACGTTTTTAAACAAGTAAACAACATTTAACCAATTCAAAAGAATGTGGGGAGAAACGTACACTTTCTATACTCAAGGCAGAAAAGATAAACTAGAGATAGAGATATTGCTGATTTAAATCGTTTTATTATTATTAATATTATTATTAGAGAGAAGGCACGCTTGAAATGGTACAGAAGAAACCAGGAGCAGTGAAGCCTGGATGAAATGTTGCAGCCAGAAGTTCAGAAAAGTAGAAAGAACCTAAAGCTCACAGCCAGCTGCTGCAGAACAGGTTCTTCACCGGGCACACAGGATAGTGAGTGTTAAAGTAGTCCGGTTTACCTTTAGATAACCTTCCGTGCTGGAAAGAGAAGCGGTGTGGACATGCAGAGCCCTGTCCGTCCCGCAACCCTGTGTTTATCCCTGTGAGTCTCTGGACTGCTCCCTCAGACAGACCTGCAGCTGCAGCTCCGTGAGAGCTGTGAGCTCAGACTACTACAAGGACTGCTGCACCTCAGACCCAGAGGGGGGAACCGAACTCCACATCTACATCTAATTTCATATTTCTCGTCTGTGTTATCAAATATATAATCACGTCCTTTTCTAAGTGTAAAAATACACTTCTACCTTATCTTACATCACTAAACTTTAACATTTTTCTCCGTATGAATTAATTGGCCGGATCATCACCCCCGCGACGGACCGATAGTTTGTTCCTACAATCTATGAAGCTCTTGATTAACTGTTTGGGGTTTAAGAATAAACAGAGCTGCAACTTTTTAGTTGCACAGGAAGTACCAGTTTTAATGAAAACTTACAAATTGCCCCCATACACAAAATCAAAATAATACACTTGTATGAAAAATGAATGAAAAGTGCACACAAACAAGTTTTATAGGTGACGGGAATACTGATGAAAGTAATATATTTTTAACCATTTTTATAGAATGTCACTGTCAGATGTATACCTGATATCAGTTTTCGAACCCAAACTACTGGGATATGCAATAATAAGAGAAAATAATGTCGTATAAATAAACAGGGCCTGCATTGATTGAACTGGAACGGGTGGAAGGGCTGCATGGTTATACTGGGGCCCTCACATAAAGACTGACAGGACTATATATCCATGGCACAACTGCCTACACACTAGTTTTCCAGGTGCTTTGCAATACTGATCAAATTTAATATTACAATATATTTATGAATAATTCACTTTCAGATGTATATTTAAGTTATATTTATTTCATCTGATATAAATTGGATATATACATTTTGATATTTAGGTTTTTATGAATAAAGTCAATAAACCCAAGCTACCTGCCATGATAAAAGAAAATAATGTCTTATAAATAAAAGGAGCCTACTCTGATTGGATGGGGAAAGGGACTGCATAGCTTGTGAGCTTTACTGAGCCCCTCATATAAAGACTGATATGACTGTACACTCATGGCTCACTGAAAAATCCAATTTCTTAACAACACACTTCTCAGTGTCCATCAACACTACACAGACAGATCTGTTGTTCATGCGTTTACCTCTGTCTCCTAATGCATCTGATCCATAGTGGCTATTTTTAGTTGCATCCTTTACAATAAGCCAGCAAAACATGTCTTTATTTACTAATTGAAAGTAATTTGGGTTTGAGGGGCTCATCCTTTTGTTCATCTGCCCAGTAAAGGAGTGAGGCTACACTGTTGTAATAGCTGCTCATTCACCATTAGTATACATTTTCTATCATGGAACTTTTGCTTCTTGCAATGCAAGTATGCAACAGTATCTTTTATTCTTGACAGTGCCTATGCTTTTCAGCATTATAACAGACATGGAAATGCATTTTAAAAATCTGAATGTGTAAAGAAAAAAAACACGCATTAACTAGGTTTATATTAAAGAAGATATATGACAAGTTGGTGATATCTGTCACAAAGGAGTTACAGCGAGGATAATGTGAAAGGTTGGGCAGCTGGTGGTGATCAGAATGTCATACCAGGACTGCCAGTAGTACAACTAAGGTAACAATGAGCATGATACCGTCTACATACACTGCTTCTTTGCATTGGTGGCTGCCCCCTGCTTCACTTGGTGAATTTGTTAAATGGAGCGAAATAATTTCACATTCTGAAGTAAAGAAAAATGGAGTGACCATTTTTGTCATATGTGAACACACCACAGCATGAATAGTACGAAATCCATTTTCCCAAGTGAAAAAGCAGGCAGCCAGGAATACAGCATCCGGGGAGCAGTGTGTGGGCACGATATCTTGCTCAAGGGCATATCAGTGCTGCCACAAGCTGGGATTCGAACCCATGACTTTCTGATCGCAGGAACTCCCTAACCATTAGGCTACCGGCTGACCGAGTCACGTGGACTGAAAGTGTACTACTGTAATGTATTTTTCCTTACAAAAGTTAAACTTTGAGCCGCACATCTGTGGACTACATTTCCCATCACCCCCATGCTCTCCTCTGGATTGGGAAGAGCGCAGTGCGCCTGCGCAACCAGACGTGGCAGCAAAATCATGGCTCCTTGGAAGTGTTACGCGAGACGCAGGAGAAGGACCGAAATGCACATCTTCTTGATGCTGGTGAGTCGTTTAAAACGATCTGACGCGCTCCTGCTGTTTCGTGAGATGAATATGAAATGCTGTTTCTATTTTCTGTTCCTTCATGAGGAAAGCAGCCCCAGGGAGGGAAGGTTACATCCTGCAGGCTGTCGCTGAAAGTTGACAGGCTGAGAGAGAGAAGGAGCTTTGAGGATTGAACTTAAATCCTCTAACCATTCAGTCACCAGAGCAGTCACTGCAGGCTACTGTTGATAATGTTTATTTTTTAGGAGATGTGCAAATACTGTGTTTACCAATGCACCTGGGTTATTACCTCTGATCAATTGTATGTTGCAGTGACGCATCCTTACATTTCACATGCTGCATTTTTATTTTTCAAAGCCATGCCGTTCATACTGAAGGTGAATGATCTTTTTTAATTGCCCAGTCACACAGGTAGACAGTCACGTGCCCCACATGCAGGATGATGCTATAATTTATAACCCAGGCCTTTCTGATATTTCCATATTCATTTGTTGCCCAGTGGGAGTGGTTACAGTTTGAATTGTCTGTGGATTGTGTAAGATCAGTGCAGAGTCCCCTTTCATTGAGTAGACATTGGCCCTAAGAGCTGATTAACAGCACACTTTTGTTTCAGTTTGTAGTGCGTAATCCCTGTTTCACACTTTCAACAGCTCATGGAGAATTAAAATAAACCTATTAAGATCTCTCACAACAATGCAGGCCACTATATGTAATAAGGAGCACTGTGATAACTGTTCTGCCACGTCAGTCATCTGTTATTCTCCAGGAGCTTTCCCCTCTCACATCCTGTTTTGCGGCTGCCATAGCAAACAAAGGTGCTCCCTGGAGCCATGAGGAAGTTGTAAGTGTGGTTGACCGGGGAGATTAACAGAAACTATTGTGTGTCTGTATTTGCCTCCAGCGCTCCTGCCTGTCAAATCAATTTTTATAATCTCTTCATCTAAATGGAGACATCCAGCCCCGCCTCCACACACCCGCAGATCAGGCACAGTAGGCATGGTGTAAAGATTCTGTGGTACCCATATGACCCTCTTTCACTAGGCTGTATCAGTGGCTCAGGCAGAAAAACAGAACCCACTGCCTTCGACTGCTGTGGTCTCTCTTACTCCAATGTGGGGGGCCGAGAGGAATGCATGGAGTTGCTCTTTTCCATTACGCATCTGAAGTCGAGCTCATCCTCTAATGGGGGCTGTGAATTATCCTTGGGTCGCTTTATTGGAAGCAGCTTCGTACCTCCTTCCCATGAGTCATTTGACTCATTAATCAGCAGTAAATGAAGGGTGTTTAAGAAAAAAGAGGGCCGGTTTGTGCTGAATCAGTGCGGCCCTAAAAAGTGAAAATGGGATGCCACTCAGTAAGCGCATTTGTCACGGTAGCAGAACAGGAGGCGCAGCGGAACACAGCTTCTACCGCTGATTAAACGAAAGTGGCATGACAAATATTTTGTTCTGGGGTGGTGCGAGAGTGCGCCTTGCTGTGCAAAATACTTTAATTGGTTCCACTACATATTGATAGGCCCTGGTTTAGCTAGTGCTCTTTGAATATATAGTATAGTGTGGCTATTTTTCCCCACCATGAAACGTATGTAATCTGTCTTGGGCAGTAGAGTGTGAGCAGGTGGTCTTGCTTGCATGTATAAATTTGTAAAGTATGAATGAGAAGTGTCCATGGTTAAAAACTCATGTCCTGATATTACGATATTAATTAAAAATGACAATTATATGATGCATGTGAACTCTCTCTTGGTAACTTTTTTGGACCCATTTCATTTTCATTTTCATTTTTTCAGTTTTGCAGGCATTTCCCAATGTGGTGTGATTTATCCCTAGTTCTGGTTTATTCATTTAATGTGATGGCTTGTCCATTCAGATTCATTTTTCTAAGGAAAAGAGTAGGCGAGTCTAGAGAAATTGGGACAACAATGAAATTCACTTTCAGAAAATCTCTCTGCCCTATTGCACTCTCTGTCCTCTTTGTCTGGGTTTGTTTATTCGTTCGTTTATCATCAGCAAAGCCCTGCACTTGGGTGTATGGGAGGAGAAACTGTCGTAAACAATGTAGACATAGCCAGGTCCATGGGGGATTGTGTGAAACACCAGTGGAACGTGAGCTGCTCTGTCCAAAGCAACAAAAAAAAAGGCTAGAGAAACTGCCTCTGCTGTTTGCCCTGTGTTCCATTCTGCATAATTCTCGCTCTCCCCATGGCAGTAGATGATCATCAGCTGAAATGGTCCAGCGCAGCACACAGCATATTCAGTCTGTTCACGTCGCTTTGCATCGATTGACAAGATGCGATCTTCTGTGCTGTTCTGTGGATGGTAGTCACAATGCCTGCCTTGTGAAAGCAGCAGCGTCATTAGGATAATGCCCACATTGAACAAGGCCTCTTGGTGAAAGCCAAATGGAAGCTTTTGTAACAGGTATGGGACATGATGATTGCCAGACAGTAATGGGCCTGCGGTATTGGTTCCCTGTCACATCTCTTGAAAATGAGGCGCTGTTCTAAAAGAGAGTCAGAAACTTGATGTGACTTGACATCCTACACTACGCCTGAGTGTCTTTTCTTTTCTGAGTGGACTTAAATGCCCTGGGTGTTTAGATAGAGATGTGCCTCTTATAGCCCTGGGATGTGCTTCATTAAAACAAATGACCAGCATGCTTGGAAACAGAAGAGTAAATCTGTTGAGCATATTGACTTGGGAAAGGTGGTTTAATAAAATTGTGGTTCTCCGGTTCGGAAAGATTAACAGTGCATATCAAGAATTCTGAGACAACTAAGCTTTTAAAACATTTCTAACAACTGAACACGTTTTCTTTGTCACTATGTAATAAACTAAAGGGGAACTTCTGTAAAATTAAATTGTTAAGGTGGACACAGAGTCATTCAGTGTGGCTGAATGTCAAATGCTCAGATCTAGAGAAATGTACCCAGTCAGATTTGTTCACACCAGATATCCAAACAATTCATTGCCTCTGAAAGCTAGATAGTAATTACACTAATGGTTATGAATACACTGCCTGACACCAGAGACATTGTCTTTTTTTTTTACCCAGAGAAAACTACTGTTTTACCATGATCATCCAACATTTTGTAAAACCCCTTAAAACACATGTACGTCTGAGAGAATATGGGATGGTGGATGTATTTGTTCGAAGGGACGGTCATTTCATAAAGCAATTAAGATTAAATGCCTCGTAACAAAATATAGTGCGGGCAGGTCCCCAGCCTCCCTAGCATAAATAATACTTGTGAAGGTAACTTAATTGAAAAGTGTCAGTTTTCTAAAAACAAAAGACAAGATGTCCTATTGTTAGGGCAGTTCATATCTCTCACTTGCTGGAAGACATATCTAATGTTGGGTCATGTTGATGTGACTTGCCGGCTGCAGAGCCTTGCAGTGCTTTAATTACCCCTTGCTGTCATCTCTGCATGCTTGCCCTCAGCCTGCTGCTAGCCAGGATGTCACCCCATCATTTAATCAACACACACTGTCCAATTCGCCTGGCCTGCGGCTCTGCTTCGCGCTCACACTGCCACCAAATGGGACTTGCCAGTCGCAATCCATCATTTGTCCAGGAGAACGGGACAGAAAATTCTCTTCTCCATCGTTCTACATTCCTCCGTCCCTCATGAAGCTGAAATCTGTAATCTGTGTAAAAAGACCCCTTCATCCCTGCGTGCTATCGTGGGATGGAAGTAGGTAGATGGCAAATGACCTTATTTTAATGTGTGATGTCAATGTACATAAAATGTAGACATTCATATCTAAAATGCGGAAATTCATATCTACCTGGATTGGCATCACAGAAGGCTAAAACTGAGTGAGTAAAACATAGACAGTTTGACACAATAGCCAGATCCCATCTAAACACCGTGCTCTTCTGTAGTAAATAAACATCTACTATTGGTTTAAAACCTAAGCTGTATGATGGTAATAATGTTGATAGTGATATAATTCTGATATCATACTGCATCCCTTTATAAAATATTCCATGTATTTGGTCATTTTTGTGGCTACTTGGGCTGCAAAAAACAATGAAAATTGTCCGGTGTAATAACTAGCTGTGAATGGTACCCAACTAATTGAATCTGTAATTGAATCTGATTATCGCAAGGTGAGCTGCACACCCCTGGTAATGATCTTGTTCACCATTGTATTGCTGGATAGGTGCGGGCAGGCTAGAGACAGCTTGCCCCTCACTCTTGCCTCCATGGGACCATGGGTGTGTGTGTGTAGGTGTTTTTTAATGAGTTGGAAGATGGAACTCAATCTGTCAAAGAGCAAGATTGCACTTGTGAGTGAGTCAGTGGCTGAGGCATCTCTGGTGTTGACCACCACCGTGATTCATCGCTCCCCTATATCACACAGGTGAGATATCTGCCCCTTCCTGATAATAACTCGCTCCCAACAGCACGCTCTGACAGACTGCTGCCGCCTTTTCTTGTCTTAAATCGCAGCCAGTCCCCACAGCTGCTGTGATTAAACTTCTATTGCGATTAGTGGAACATAATATAACAATTTCACACATGGGACCCTTGTAGTCCCACTCATAATGAGCGGTGCTATTAATGGAAATTTAACACATTACTTTTACACAAGTGGCTCTACCTTCATTTGCAAGTCCCTACATAAGCCCTGTTATGTGATTTATGGAGAAGAATTGCAGAGGGAGTCATAAAACATATGTCCATATTAGGGAGTGTCCATTGATTTTTTTTCTACTTTAGAAGGCTGAAAGAATGAGCACTTGTCATTTTCTGGTCCCATTTCATTTGAGGCAATGACCTGGACAGTCAAAGGTCAAGGCTGCTCTGCGCAGTAATTTCTGGCCTCTTCGGGGAGCTGTTCTGCTTCTCTGGGTTAAGGGAGGATAATGAGCACATGTGATTGGCTGGGTCAGTGTGTGTCTTTGCTTGCTCTTGTCATTTCCCCTCAGTCTGTCATAGATGATAGACGTTTGCTGTCTGCTGATGTCTCATCAGCCTCACTCTGTTTGAGAACCACACTGTCTGGCGCTGAGCACTGGTCTGCATTGCACGAGGGCTGTCTTTATCGTTTATAATATTATATACACAAAGTTTTACATTCACTTCATATACAGACGGTCCTCGAGTTGCGACACAGGTCAGTTCCTTTGACAGTGATGCAACGCGAATTTTGGTGTAAGTCGAAACACACCCTATGCCTAAGTCTTACTGATCCTAAGATAGTGGTAAAATCTTTAAAACACAACTAAACCATAGAAAAAGGAAAACTGTATACTTCCGCCACGTGCAACCAAACTAGTTTGCGCCACGTAGTCCAAGTACGAGGCTAGCGGAGTAAGACGACTGTATGTAAACCAAAACCTCTTACGTTGAGACTGTAACTACAAACATACATGCGTTCAGGTGATCTTGCTGGTGTGTGTTTCCTCTCTTTCAATGGTACTCTCAGAACAGATATTTGTACTAATAACTCCTTGTCTTGTACAGACTGGAAACAGCAACATTACACTGTGCATCATTTAAATTGCAAAAGAATCACAATGCTAACTCATTAAATATTAACAGTGTAATCCATTTCTCAGTGGAGTAAATTATTTTAATAATATAATCATGATAGCCCTGTAATGCATCTTAATGCATAACATCTTTCTGCAAGTTAAGGTACTAAAGTAAACTGAGGTTTATGAAGCTTGTCCACTAAAAAGGCATTATGAATGCACATTTTTAGAGAGAGTGTTGACTGCAGAACATGAAATTTACTCAAGAAAGAATCACAGGGCATGCATGAGGAATCGGTTGTGTATGTTAATTAATTTTACTCACTCTTGAGTAAATTTTCATTACTGCAAGGTCATCATCACCATGTAGAATGCCATAAATGTGAATAGAGAAATTCTCTTATTTACTCTTTTCCTATAATTGCACCGTTACTGGCTTTGTGGCATAAAGCAGGTGTGAAGTCTCTACACACGGAATGAGAAAGTTGCAAGTCAATATATCAAGGGATTAGTCATCTCTTTGTTCTTACAAACTAAACCGACAATCAACTGCTGGAAGGTGTCTGATGTGAAGATCACAACTTGATGTCCACACACTTCTTGTTTCTAAAGTAATGAACTTGCGTTGGATTGAAGAGAGATTTTCCTATTAAAACTCTGAAGTCTTTCAAGTTAATGATGAAAATCGTCATTAAATGCTGCACTTGTACTTGGTTACTTCTCACCCCAACACCTTAACATCTGCTTAATGCTTACTCATCAAGGCTCTTTTTCCATCAAGCATGACCCATATGCTGCCGTTTTTTTTTTTTTTTAGGATACACGAGAGTTCTAATTTTAGAGTTAATGTGTAATAGTATAAAAAGCGATCTCAGCAGGTTGGTTATGTTAAGTGTCTTTTAAAAAATAGCAATCGAGCAATACATTCAATCTCAATGTGTATTTGACACCTCACCTGCTTGTTAGAAGAACTCTTTAGAAGATTCTTGCAGCCGGTTTTTCGTTCCATGGCAGAACAATGCTTTCTGAAGGTGAGCATTCTGCCTCAAGATTGTGAACAGCACTAGAGAGGAATATTGATACGGCTTTATAAACTGCTGCTATAAATGTGCTATATTTTGTCTGTAATTGCCTGTTGTCTTTCAGGCCCATATTTCAGCGCAGTTTGACATACCGTAGTGATTCCAAACAAGTGCGACAATTACATTGCCACACAGTTGGAGATGTTGTTCTGAAGAGCCTGTGAGATTTGGCCCTGACAGTGAAAAATGACAGTGATTTTCTCTGTGTCTATCTCTCCCTTGCTCTGCCTCACCCATTTGCATTCTATCTTCCTTCCTTTCTCTCTCTCACTCTCTCCTCCTGCTCTCTCTCTGTCCCTCTCTCTCCCTCTCTCTTTCTCTTTCTCTCTCTCTCTCTCTCTCTCTCTCTCTATCCTTCTCTCTATATATATATTTCTCTCTCTCTTTCTCTCTCTCTCTCTCTCTCTCTCTCTCTCTCTCTCTCTGTCAGGTTGTGCTCGTGTCCACACTGCAGGCAGCGAAAGTATCCCCACTCATAGAGAGAGTGAGTGACCACAAGGATTTCAAAAAACTTCTCAGGACCAGAACCAATGTCCTTGTCCTTTACACTAAGTCAGGTGAGTGTCAAGCCTGTGTTACTTGAACTCCATGTCATCATCATTCAGGATGCACCGACAGGGAGTTTTTATAACAGATAATTCACACTTTGTGCCTGATGTGACACTACACACATGGCAGTTTAAAATTCTGATTACCTTTTAACATTCTGACAACCCTTCATCATAGTGTGCAATATTATCATGATATTGTATTCAATAAAAGGCTACACTTATTGCACCCAGTTAATGGACATGTATTATTCAAAATGTAACCTTTTTATTTATATTGACGTTGGCAATACATTTGGGGAAATTCTGATAAAAAATAACATTATATAGTGACACAGCAGTCCAGTTTTTTTTTTCTTATTACACCGAGTATGAAATGACAGCACTGCAAGCTTAACTGGAAGGTGCTAATAACAATAAACCACTAAACAGCGGTGCAAACATCATATAAATCATAATATGAGAACCAGTTCCAATGATAAATGCCTGTTACATAAACACAGACTAACAGCAGTGGTATTCCTGACTGGATGGGGATTTAAACCTGTGTGTGGGGCAATGGTGTTGTCCACTGTCATTCATTTGTGTGTTGAAGTGGAAAGAGTAGAAATGCCCAGTCTTGGTGACTATCCTGGTCGGTGTGTGTGCAAGCTCAAAATTTGTTGCTTTCATTGGTTCCAGTTATTGGATTTAATTTCAGTGTTGCACTGAAAATAATTATTACAGTTTCTTATTTATTTACAATAATTAAAAATACTAAATTGCCCAGTGTATTGTCCTCTTTTAGTTGGAACTGTAGTTCTTTAATATGCACCTCATCTGGAGCTGTTCTATGAACTCTAGAACACAACAAGCCGGGAGGGTGTGCAGGTGTGTACGTTCTGCTCCAGTAGCTTGCAGTCTGCTCTGTTGCCTCACTGATGAACTCTTGATAGTTCATCTGGATGCATGTTTCGTTACTGTTTGACTCAGTCTACCTCCATTGCATGGAGGAAAGGGCAAAAGGTTGTAGTATGTACAGTAACTTTAGGTAGCTGTGATAATGCAAATCTTCAGTCAGCGAGCACTAAAAACCAAACAAGACTCACACAAAACCATTAGCGCCATTCACTTGCCACCATTAGTGAGATTTCCCCCTTTGCATTGCAGCCCCTGATCATTTGCATAGCCTCCAGCTGCATTTTCGGGGGCAGTCACGCGCAGTGCTGCATGTAGTGGGTGTGCGGTTGCTCAACCCATAAACAGCCTCCCTCTCCATGCAGGGGAAGGGCCTCTGAAGGCCAGGCTGCTCCAGATTTATCGGATTCATAATTCACGAACCATTTCGGCCACATGAGGTCATTGGGTAAGACTCTGAAGTATTGAACGGAGTGTTTGACTGATGGCTCGCTCGGATGCTCATCCTCTGAAGCCCAGGATCACCCTCTGAATGCACGTTTCCCCATTTAATTTGCTCCTGCCGGAAGTTTTCTTTCAGCTTTGGCATGGCAACTGTGCTGAGCTAGCTACTGGAAGACCACACTGTGCCCCGTTTTTGCCTGGCTGATCTGGACGGGTTTTTATTGACAAAGAAGAGACAGACACTCTTTTTCGATGAAGGCTTAGAGTATTAACTTCGATTGGTACATGAAGTTCTTATCTTCTTAAATGTAATGAAGTAGATAATGCAAACAACATCTGTATGAATACTTTTCCCTCCACTCCTGTTGATTTAAAGGATCACTTGGTGGGAAGGAGCACGTGGAATGTTTGCCTGTGGGACCTTGGGAACTGCTGCACTTTTTTTGGCAGCTGTTTTATGTTATTGGTTTATTGATGTAATTTATATCTGTTCAAAATATGGGTGTAATTAACCTGTGTAAATAACGCATCTGCATATAATACAGACCTGCTGCTAAATATGGATTTAGCAGTGTTCGGCTCTGCTGATATAAAAACTTAAGAGAAGCACTTAATACTGTGAGGGTGTCATGGGATTGTGCGAAAAGGTTCATGTTGCATCAAGGACAATAAACTGTTAATGTTATGCACAGCTTTGTACTATTGTTAAAGGTTAACAGCACTGAGTAAATGTGTATACACTAGGGGTGTGACGAGATGCTTTTCCCACGAGACGAGACGAGACTTTGACATTTTTATAAAAAAATTCTCAATGTTTAAATATATCGCAAAAATAACCTTTTATTTAACTGAAAAACACAAAATGCAAAAAATACATGTCCATTTTGAAACCAACTTTATGAAATAAAACCTCTATTTTGATTAATGATATGCAGTAATAACATGCAAACACTGCAAAATATTTTACCACAAACTGACAGGCAATTAATTGCACAATAAAATTAAATAGTATAAATAAAAATA
>JBBPDH010000002.1:8699869-8710967 GCA_037974565.1 Clupeocharax schoutedeni | reverse complement strand
GACCTGAACTGTTTGAATTTCGATTAAATAAAGCTTGAAACATCGGGGTGTTCTAAAACTTTTGACCGGTAGTGTACCTAAAGAACAGGATATGAAAACAAGACATAGAGCAACGGACAGGAATGGGGGTGCAGGGGTGATATGTAGTATTTCTGAAATGTTGTGGGGGAAAAAGGAGGAAGAGTAACCATGTGGTCAGGCCACCCATAAAAGGGTTAACATATAAATGGAGAAGGATCACAAGAATTTAAGCCAGACACAAGCAATTTATTCATAACTGCATAAAGAGCAAGATCAAAATCTTAAGTGTAAACAGGCAAACTTGAGAACAAAAGAAATCAAAATTCCCTGAAGTGGGCCGTTTGCTACCACCAAATAGATTCTAAATTGACTTTGGCATGAAAGTAGCGCTTTACGTCTGGTTTTAGGTAATGTCATCAAACAGTGTGATATTTGCCATGTCCCACTTCACTGCATGCCGTACTTTTATGTTGCTCTCAGTTGACAAGCCTTCTGCTTCTGCCGGGATGCAGCCATTTATCTTCATTTCTCTGAGATCCACGTCGTACGCAGGGATGGTTAATTCTGAGTGTTCTCTGCCGTCCTGCCACAGGTGCTGGCCGGGATGAACGTGCACCCAGCTGAGTATGATGGCCTGAAGCAGGAGTTCAATGTCAAGGGATACCCAACCTTCTGCTACTTTGAGTGAGTCCGACTTTGTGCTTCATTCCGTATACTGCACACATTCACAGACCCATGAAGAATTCATCCTAAACTGAGAAGTTACCCTGCAGTATATAAGTTCCAGCCTTTCTGTTTTCATTCTTTATTCAAGTCCTGAAGTGCTTGAGAAGTGGCACCACGCAGCCTGCAAGTCAGTAGCCACTGTAAAAAATTGGTTCCTGAAATGTATTCATATTAGAGCAAGGCTGGGTCTGTATGAGATAACATAGCTAGGGGTGAGGAATTTGTTTTGGAAGAAGCCATCTGAAAAGGTTTAGTATCTACCAGAAGGGAAAAGTTTTTGGGGGTTATATGGTCATAAAATATTCAGTTTGAAGTTAGCCCTCACAATGGGGGGGTCTGGATCTTCAGTATTATGTCGAGCATTTTCTCATTCAATCATGGACAGATGAAGGATCTTATAAAGCAGAATGTGTTAGGAAAAATGTACTTGGCCTTGTGTGAAATAACAATGCAGTCTCGTCCTGATCTGGGATTTAATTTACAACTTTCCCTTTCCCCTCATTTCCAATAAATGAATGCTTAACAGTGTGAGGTTTGTTTAGTTTTTTCTTCACCTCTCTTGAGAACATCCTTCATGTCCTCATTTCCAGCCAGAGCCTGCACATGCCTTGATGAGATAATGAGAGCAAAAAAAAAAAAGTATCTCTGTGAGGCAAGTAAGGTCCAGCATGACCTAAAACAAGAGCACTAATGATCACACAGCAGCTTGTGTTGACCATCCTAAAACTTTTCTTCACCGAACTTTTCTGTACTTATGGTAAACTCTTTAATGACTGTGCATAGTTGCCCCCAGCCCTGTTTATGTAGGACTGCCCAGCTTTAGATGGTAATAAACAAAGGAAACTGAGAAGTGTAACAGAAGTTGTGTTGGGCTTTATATTGATGCCTACCACCAGAACTGTAGGTGAGGGCTGCATAAGCAGTAACTGTTGTGTGTTTTGCTCTGTGTATAGTGATCCACTGTCCGCGATCAGGCCTGAGGCCGCAGCCATGCTTTATCTGCTTCCATTCGATGCTAAACGCTCACTCATTTCACTGCCGTTTTAATTATGGGAGGGTTAATTAAATGCCGCTCTCCGGCCAATCCGTTTTCAGTGAGCCATTAGCCGCGGCCCTGAGGGGAGTCGCAGGCTAATGACCATGCAGCACCATTGCTTACAGTAATGAGCCTCTGAGCTAAACACTAGCACTTTTCTTCAGCTCTTTGGATCCAGCTGTTGCTCTAGTTTCCTTCCCCATGCAGTCGTCAGCGCGTGACCCCCATGTATCTCTTTATGGTTAACTTACATTTTAGTACAGGGTATGAATGGATGAGCGGAGAAATGTATCATAGCTTCATACTGTATACTGTGGAGTATTTTTGAAGGGATCCACATCGGCGTAGAGACCAGTCATCAAGGCGGCCCTTGCATCTCCATTGCAACTTTTTGATGGTCATATTTATTACTGCCATCCAAACCCTTTGAAAAGGCCTCTTGTCCTCTGTGATCTTTCATATGAAATGACTAAATATGGGGGAGCTTCATGGCAGAAGTCCAGCCCTTTTGCCCTTCACTTCTGCTCATTTGAAATAACAGTGTAGCTAAGTTAGCTGTCAAGTGAGGATGCAGTACGTTGGAGTGCTGCCATGTTGCCTTCACCTCTCCAAACCCCTTAGATCAGTTGCCACAGAGCAGAAGAGTTGAGGACTGAAAGTTATTAGAGTATTCAGATGTAGGCTACAAAGGTAGAGCAGAGACATTCAAGTTTCATACTGCTCAGCAGCCTTCAAGGTCATGCCAGGCCAGTATGAATGCAGATTGTGAGTGATCTGCTTGCAGCTGTCTCAGCATTAAACCTGACACAGGCAAACTAATGCAGTTTGATAGCTGTTCCGTTTTTTTTTTTTGGTTTTTTTTGCAAAACATTACCATGATGCGTGAAGATCTCCACTGATCAATGACAGTTACAAATGACCAAGTGCTGCTGGCATTTTCCCCCCCTGCTTGCAGAGCTCTTGGCTGCTGTAGATTAATTTCAGAGGCAGAAAACAGAGAGATCAGGGCAGATAAAGGAACCATTACCTGTGCACTGAGGTCTGCTCATACAAACAGCTGGGTACAAGCCCTTAGATTTTCCCCTTGGCCCTGTCCCTCGGCTTAGTCAGATTGCAGATTGCAGAAATCTATGGTCAGAACAAGTGACAAAGTTGTACTTTTCATTTTGAACTTGAACTGTCAGTCTGCTGTGTTGGTATGGATTAGCAAGGAACATGGAGACTGCAAGCTGAGGTCTTGTGATTAAGCTAGACGCCTCGAGCAGAATGGCTTAATTAGCTCTGGGCCAGGCCCTCATTTAAAATGTTTATCTTGGCTGCTGCAAAGGGAGCCACACTCTTGGATGTTGCTTGTAATGCAATCCTTTAGAGTGTCACTACAAATATCCTCAGTTAACCAGTAACGCGGTTTAGAGATGAGAAAATAAACTCCATCGCCTCCTCAGATTTAGCAAGTTTCTTTAAATAGGAAGGTCCCAGAAGAACTTGCAATTACATTATAGCACACAGCAAAGGTGTGAAACACTCTCTTTTTTTTTTTTCCTCCGAAAGTCATGTGAGAGTCATTTAAATAAGCATTGCCTATTATAAGTTTTGGGACGGTTTGCTCTTTAGAGATGCTTAAGAACATGTAAATTTAATCTTGATGGCACTAAATATAATCAGTTTCTGAAATCTGGTGTCCAACATTAGATTGTTGCCTGTTAGAGACTGGGAACAATTGAGGATTCAGATGTTTATAGCTGATAAGTTATAAAAAAAAAACCTTTCTCAGTATCAATTATTAAATTATCATATATTTTGCGCCATACCATTAACTTTGTAAATCATGCAATGACTTTGGGGTTCTTTATTTAAATCAGATATCTCAGTTTTGTTCTTCTCTAGTCACACGACTAAAGTGATATATATACGACTAAAGTGATATATGGGAGGAAAAACCTTTTAGTGAAGGGTCTAAAATGATCAGTGGAGAGTAGATAACCAAACTGACAACTCTTAATTACAGTAACACACAGTGCTGTCTGCATATTAGGGAACCAGTTTGAGCTCTGTCAAGTTGCAAAGACTTTGTCTCTCCTTAACATTCTAAACACGACTTGAACTGAGTCACTGCCACTCCAACAATCTGTTTTTCGTTTTTACATGGGTGTACATGGGTGATGGCCTGTATTGAGTCTGTATAACTAAGTGAAGCTTTGCTAAATCAAATATATGTTATTTTGAGGTTTGGATCTTTGAGTAGTTTTCCTCTATTTTTAAATTTCTTTTACAAAGTTGATTTTGGTGTCAGATTGTGAGAACTTTTTGCTTTTTGAACAGGTGCACAGATTGTAGGAATGGCCTGATTTGACAAAGTCTTTGCCTCAGACTTTATTAACTAACTGAGAGTTCTCTCTAAAACAGGCATATTATGGGTGTATTATATTGCAATCCATGACGACTCATTCTGAATTACTATAATTATACACTACATTCGACTTCCCAACTGATTAGGTTGCTTCTGGAGGTAACATTGTGTACCTAATTGAATGCTTTTGCAAACAGCATATTCTAGCATTTTGAGACTGATTAGTATTTAATAGGGCAAAAATGCAATTTTGTATTAAACCCTAGTGGGAAGCTAGGTGTTTCAGTACTTTTGATAGGCTGTGTTTGTCCTTGTTTTATGGTAAAAACATGTTGTGTGTCTTGTGTGGACCACAGTTCTGAAGCCAATTCACTAAGGCTAAGGCTGACAGCTAAGGTTAAAGGCCCTCTTCTGTTTCCTTTGCGCCAGGAAGGGGAAGTTTCTGCATCATTACGAAAACTATGGAGCCACGGCCAAGGACATCGCGGACTGGCTGAAAAAGTAAGTAGAAGAGTGTCTATGGGTGCTCCTTTGAGAAGGAGTCTTCTCAATCTTAAACAAAACCAAGACAAGCACCACTGCACGCACATATACACCACCTTGCAGTCTCTGCGGGCACCCAGGCTGGTGTAAAGGTTTATTAGTTGGAGAGGTGTGAGGGCCCAGTGCTTAGTCACTGCTTTGTTGAGTGAGTGTGTTGTCAGGGGAGTGTTTGACACTTCAGAGAAGCGGAGGATATGATGTGCACTGTAAAACATGAGGCCCAACGATACTCCTATGTACCTCTTAGTGGAAACTTAATGAGGCATTTCTATTCCCCTCAGTGTGTTCAAACACTTCCCAGGCCTGTGGGTGAGACGTACTCTCTGCTTCAGTCTTTGTATAGGATGGATAAAATACCTGTTTTCAGCAGTAAAGTCTTTGGCACTGTATTATGAAGGGATCATTATTTAGGGCATTACTCAACAGTTTTGACAAAGGGCTTTAAATTGAATTAAAGGAGATTTAGGAAAAATAAACTTAATTTTCCTGCGTAATGCACATAACAAGTCACAAGTCAGTATTTCTGCCATCCAAGAAACTGTGAAATGTTTCTGTCGAGTTGCAAACAAATTGCATGTGTTTCCACAAGTCATTAGAATTTGCTGCGAGATGCTGCATAACAAGGAGCACGCACCCCATTCTACTAAAACAAACACACCCACTCAGCCAGGCTCAGTACTTTCACAGTCACAGCTACCGCCTCATACACACCAATGTCTCTGGAGGACACGGCAGCATAAAACAGTGATTTGATGTCACATATCAAACGTGCTTGTGTCTGTTTCTGATTTAGCAGACTCCTTTTTTGTTGTTGATGCTGACAGGTAAGCAAAGTGGATTGTAATTTGTCTTCGCTACATTAAGCTGGGCATTTAGCTAAGCTTCAGGCTGAAGTGAAGTCTTAAGTGAGTCTTCACTGGAATCAACTTAAAAGCACTAACATGCAGTGTAAGGAAATGTTTCTTAAATGAATAATACAAGTTTAAAGTGTATTCATTGAGTCCAGAGCTGCACTAAGTACTTGCATTCATTCTGTCGTATAAAATAACTAAGCTGCTAGAAAATGGACAAGTTCACTGCCATTAGCTTGATGCTGATGTAACTGGCAAGTCATATCATTTGGCTGGGTATTACATGCCTGACAGACACATGTCTCTGATTTTGTGACTACATGGTCCTTTAGTGTAGACAAGTCTAAAAAGTCAAACATCTGTCATCTCTATATACACACTGAGACCCTCCACTTCCACACAGAGTCTCAGCCCGTCTCCTGTCACAGCCAATAATAGCAGTCATTAATATGCAAAGTCAACAGCTAAAAATGACCTGTTCTTAGCAGAGGAGTATTTTTTGTAAAGCAACACATTAGACAGATATTACATAAATCAATTGCCTCAATGATTGATTGCCTCAATATGATATATAATTAATAATCCTAGATATAATTAATGATCAGTGAGGACTGTGTACAGTATTATGAGTTCAGTATTGCAGTGCAGCATTAACCTTCTCAGAGATTCAGCTAACAATTAACCTCTAGAATATCTGTCTGGAATTCTAGAAATACAAGAGAAACAAATTCAGCATTTTTTAATAGTCGCTGCTATTTGTTTATTAAGTAAAGAATTAATCATTGCATTGAATATATTAATACAGACTTTTTTCCTTTATATGGACTCACTGTGAATGCTGAGGCCGTGTCATGTGCCACAGTACAGAAACTATTTTTGTTTCATTGAGTTGTTTTCAGCATGCAGCTTGCACAGTGCTAATTAATGGGAGCTATACTTTCTTTACTTGTCAGCTATATTAGCCCATTTTGCTGTACCAAAAAACATTGGGAACTTCTCCCAAGTTCTCTCAGGCTGGCGTTCGTGGCACACTCATGGCTTTTTAAATGTGCACTGACTTTAAGGAGCGTTCTTGTGACGTTTAAGAGAGCGCAGTTGGCAGACTTTAAGGAGACTGGCTCTTGGCTTTTTTGCCACCCCTCAGAGAATCATTTGGATTGGTCTAAGATCACTGGAGAGACTGAGTGCAGCAGTGAGATGTGAGTGAGTGTCCTTGGCTCACACTAGCTGCTCTCTGTAGTCATAGGGTGTGACTACTTACAAACTGAGCAGATGTCCAGGACTGTGGAGTGAGAATGGTTGAGATTTGTACCAGCTGTGTCAAACATAGCACATTGTATTTCTGCTTTATTTTGTTTGAAGGTTTTAAAGCAGCCAAAAGTGTGTACAGAAACTTGGCTCTGAAATTATTCCCAACCATCCAGTCTACATGATATATGTAGAAGACATGACGATTCCTATTTTAAACCTTTTCTTTCTTAGATTCTGATTCAAATGGCTAGGTTGGCATGAATTGTAATGGACAACATATTGCAAGCTGTAGAGCTATGTCATTCAAATTGTATGCACAAACACTTACATTTGTACACATACAGTATGTGAGGGTAGGTGTGTGTGTCCAGAATCATACATATATATGAAAATGTTTTATTCATCAAAAAGAAATCGACATCATAGTCTGTCTACTAGAGACTATTAAAGACTGTTCACCGTTTAGAATTGTTGGGGAAAAAATGATTCCAGAGAAATTGATGACCTGAGAAATCTTTGTTACTTGGTGTTAAAGTAGGAGATGATCACATCTAATAAGAAGGAGCTTTTTAGATAAGAAAGCTGCCACTGCGCAAAAAAAAGTGCCCCTTTGCCCCTTCAAGTGCATACTAAAGCTGCATTAAATGCTAAGGATTTGTCTCAACAAATAGCGATGACGTATAGACAATGACATCAATATTTATCCTTACACACCATGTTTTTAACAGCAAATGTCATTGATACTGACAGTTACCTTTATTAATAATAATTAATTACTATTGATTTATTTTTATAAATTAAATAGAAATAGAAAAGCTTTCAGCTTTTTACATTTGCATTTAAAGCTAGTTTGAGTTTACACTCTGTATTGTTCTCTGTTGTTATTCATAATAACAGTCTGTCTCTCTATGTGCTCCCCCCCCCACAGTCCCCAGCCTCCCCAGCCAAAGACCCCTGAGGTACCCTGGTCGGAGTCAGAATCGGCTGTTTTTCACCTGACAGACGAATCTTTCGACACATTTCTGGAGGAGCACCCCTCAGTTCTCATCATGTTCTACGCTCCCTGTAAGTTTTTCACTCTAACACCACAGTTCAGCCTTCTTTTATTGTTCAAACCTTCACATTCACAAATGAATGTGTGATTGAGTAGACCCTAGAGGTCACAGAGAGAAGGCCCAAGGCACTATCACGGTCTTTCCCCCGGCATGCCACCACAGGGTCCACATCATTCAGAATACCTGTATCATTCGCCCTCATGTCTGACATGCTGGAGAGACGCACTTGGTGTGTGGTTATTTCCATCTGTTTGCATCAGAATCTAAATGGACCTATTGGGGAAAAAAAGATGGATTTGATAATGAGAAGTGTGACAGTTGTGTTTGAGAGCGCTTCACTGGAGCTTGCTTCTTTTTTTTCTTTTATCTGTCGAAATAAAATGTCTCTCAGCGCTCATACATTTTACATCAAATGCCTCAGACAGAACGTTTCTTCGTGTCCTCAGGCATCTGTGGGTATATCCCTTCTTCTTTACACTCTCACACTCCTGTCACCCCCCTCCCAAACATACACACACACATACACCCAAACTGTAACTCTCTCTCTCTCTCTCTGTTTTTCTCTCTATAAATACACTCAATGCTTGCATGCCACCTCACCACTGAGAATCACTTTTGCTTCAGCTGTGTTGCCAAAACACTGACATAAACACGAATGTGCGTTCGTCTCTGATAGACAGATGGTGAACTGAGCTCCATTCTCGCCCTCCTTCTGATTAATTCTCTGTGAAAGGCAGGCAGTCAGACAGAATGACTGACAGACATAAATACACTTACACCATTTCCTTTTGGTGAGTGGCACCCTGCATCAGATCCACTCTGTGCGTGTTTTTCCTCCCACACCCTTGTGTGGAGTGTTTCTGGTCCTTTTAGGCATATGAGTAATAAATCCATAAACATAAAAACCCAATTGCAATATCCCATCTCGGATTATTACGCAACCCACTCAGCAGTATTAGGGCATTTATGAAGTGTGTAAATTTACTCATATGCTTCTCCTGCTCCCTTTGCCTCAATGAGCGTGTAAGCACTTGGCCCAGAGAATGCTGTTTTATGTTCCCTTTAACAGCCAGTGCTGGTGTAGAACAGGTGTAGGAAAGGAAGGGAACTCTCAGCAGTTAGCTTTAAGTGTTTTGAAGGGCGGACTAATGCTTTCCCAGCTGAAAGCCATTTCCCATTAGCTCAACGTCTGACACAATGTTTCAGTGACTGGCTCATTATGAGCGCCATGGAGATTATGTTTATATGGTTCAGATAGTAAACAGCTTTCATGTAGTTTAATCCAATTCCTCGGTTATTTATCACTCAGAGCGAAGTGCACTTACATTTACGGCTGAAGGATACACTTCAGAGTGGACCGTGGTAAATACTATAGCTCTGAAAGCTCTACAGCTCATTAATCAGAGTGATGATTTCTGTCTCACTTTCACTAACGTGTAAAAAAACGCAGAGAATGAATTGATATAGTTGCTTGTCCGAACACACACACACACACACACACACTACTAGTCAATTTCTTCTGTTGGTAAGCTTTTGATTACTGCAGCCCGATTTTTGTGATTATTCTTGTTGTGATCAAGAATACTTTTTCTCAAAAAATATTTTTCTTTCCTCTATTTGTTTATTAATTTAAAAAAAAAATTTTTTTACATTTTTTTTTTATTTTTAATTTTACATAAACTGTTCTGCAGTCAAAGTTCCTGTGGTAGATAAAAATCCTGTCTTAATTGTTTGTGTCTCAAGCCATCCCTTATTTCTTCATATTTTGCTTCAAAAGAGCCAGGTTTTCATGTATTTTTATGTAGTCTTAAGGAACAGTTCTCCAGACGTCTTGAAGGAGTTTCAGAGGCTCTCATTTCAGTCCAATCCCTGAATCTGGTGGCCAGTTTTAAAAGGATGTTTTTTTTTTTTTTTTGTTTTTTTTTTAGCCACACAGTACAGGAGGGCTGTTATTCGTACTTGCAAAATTGGGTCACTACAATACTGACATGAGCTTTCAAATCAATCACTGCTGCAGGTGCATGTTACCTGGTGTTTCGAAGAATCGAGATGTTCATGTGATCCAGCGAAACTCCTTATCTTGGCCAATTTAATTATTGCTTGGCCAAGGTCTTGGGAAAGTTTTTAACTTTCCATATTCTACAGTGTCCTCCTGTTTAATTTTTCCATGACATTTGCAAGGGTTTGTATAATAAAAATATATTAAATGACCATTTTCTAACCACTGTTTATCCCTTAGAATTAAACAAGCTGTTTAACTCTTTCTGTGCCTCTAAGACTGACATATATAAATTATATCTTTTCTGATTGCCTTGGCTGTCAGCATAAATAGCTGGGGTTAAACTGCTGTAGGCTGAGCAAGGAGACAATATGTTGATTTAGTGGCATCAAAAAAGTATGATTTGAAAAGTTCATTTACCATATATCGTCTATATGGATGAGGGAGTGAATGTATATCATGAAACCTCCCATTTTTTTAATTTCAGAAAAGTGATAGAATGGACCCATTTAAAATATTGAAAGGCATTGCAATCACAATATGTAGCATTGTGATAGCAGTGCTAATATTTTGTCTATATCGTAAAGCCCTACCACACAGTGACCTACATATGGACCATTCAAGAATAACAAAGTCCTCTAACTTAAGTCCTAAACCAGTGAAGAAGCAGGTGCAAGCTGGTGGTTGGAACTCCTTTATCTAGGCTCCTTATATCTTTAAACACTTTGCAGCCTGTCATAGTAAAACATTTTTTTAACATTTCTTTCATTTGATCTTCTTGATATGCAGCTGACATTACTAACATATCTAGAGTTACTTGTCGAATATAACCCTGCACACTCTTCTTAAAAAATCTTATTTATATTGTTTCTGACACGGTGAGACAAACAAGTATGGACTTAATTCAGATGGCTGCTACCATTTTTTACTAGCCATGCATTTTATTACTGTCTGTTTCTACACATAGCAGCATGAGTCGTACTGCTAGAGCTTAAACTTCCATTTCTTTTAAACTATATTAGATTTGTAGCTCCAATGGTAATCTTAAGGAGCAAACATCAGACACCAGTCATGTTCGGGTGAATTATTTATGCTCGGGGTTATGAAAAATGTGTGTGAATATGTTTAAGAATGACAGGAGGATTGCATTGGCCAATGCATATTAGATGTTTTATGTAGTGTTGTTCCAATACCGATACTAGTATCAGAAATGCTGCCGATACCACCAAAAAAGCTGGCATCGGTATCGGCGAGTATTTGAGTCCA
>JBBPDH010000002.1:8682823-8695911 GCA_037974565.1 Clupeocharax schoutedeni | reverse complement strand
CTACAAGATTCAAGATTCTTTATTTATCACATGCATAGTCGTACAAGTCATATGCATAAACATACACCTCCTTTTTGACTGTGCAGACAGTATAAAAAATTTTTAAAAATTAAAAATCCGGAATTTTCTGAAACAGGTATTATAATAAAGAAATGAGTACAAGTAAAGTAGACATAAGTATAAATGTAAGTACAGTTTAAAATTGTAAAAACACAAATCTGCAATTTTCTAAAACACAAATCTGAAAGTAAATCACTTCAACAAGGAGCACCACAAGTATAACATTTATTTCTGTTGGGATGCATTCAAATCCGAAATGTGTGTAAACGTCTGTCTGATGCAGATCATTTAAGGCAGTTTGCCTATGATAGGTGTTAGCCTGTGTTATCGTTCACCCCTTAAATATGGTTTGTTTGTCAAAGCATTACCTTAGCATGTCAAAACAATTCAATGCCATTATCCTGTGCATGTTCTCTTTCAGGGTGCGGCCATTGCAAGAAGATGAAGCCTGAATATGATGAAGCTGCTGAGGTTCTCAACAAAGATGCAGATGTGAGTCTGCAGTTCCTTCAACTTTCAAAGCAAGCGAGCGTGAAGGGAGCAGCTGCAACAGCCCTGCTTCACCGCTGTGCTAATGTGTTTGATGTAGGGGAAAAGGGAATAGAGTCTCTGTGCTCATGTCTTTATGAAACTTTATGAAATGGTTCCAGGTGTAAAATTGTTGCTTTGAGGTATGAGCCCTTCTAAAATGAGCTGTCTGTCGGTTTAATTAATATGTCAGTTTTTAATTTGTCATCATGCCAAGCAATTTATTCGGTCTGAAAATAGCTTTTTACTGCAGTGGCGCTTACAACCCACCGTTTTCATGCGTATAATGTGGATGATTTGTTTTGAAAATCTTTAGCATGACGATACATGATTACAACATTCAAACTCACAAACATCCTTGTTTGGCTTTGGCTTTGACATGTGTGTAGAATAGCAGGAAACGGTTTGGTTCTGATTAGTGGGGTGGGTCCACTGAGCTAACACTTTCTTCTGAAGAGTTTCAGGCCAGTAAAGTCACCAGAGCCTCGTGATTGGATCAGTCATTTCGTCCACGATGTCCGTGCAGCCTTCAGCTTGAAACAGTTGAGCATGGCGCTCTTCCCAGTGCTAGAGTTCAATGAGATGGTCTTGTGCATTATTTAATGTAGCAGACATGCTCCAGTCCATACGCCCCTCTCCCAAGAGAAAGCTGAGCTCACTTATTTTTTCTCGTTCCGCTCACTCTCGGCCTCACTCGCATCTGCATCGTGGGCCCCTTTCTTTTTTTGAATAGCCTGTATTCAATTTGCCATCCTCTAAGCATTCTAAATAAAGGTATTTATATGTGCATGTACAAATGAAATGCTCAAGATGCAGTGAGACTTCGTAAATAACATTCGTTTTGTGCATACCTTGCAAGAGAGCATTTTGTTCTGACCTCATGAAAGTAGAATGATTTGTGTGTGTGAGGATTCTATTGAACCCTCTCTAGAGTGTACATCGAATCTGTTCTAGTACCTTAAATTGCCTGCAGCCCTACAATCAGACTTTCATTCCACATTCGATTTCTCCCAGAGTTTATATTAGTTGCCCCTCAGGGCCAGTCTAATAGCACGCATGCATCTATTGTTAAAGATAATGGCCACAAAACACATCATAATATTCAGTGTCCCTGCTGCAGCATCTTTTGAAAAGTCAAAACACAAAGGATTAAATATACCTGAGTGCACCTGATTTATCTTTGGCAGAGCCTTTTATCATTATGTGTCACTGTCTGTAATGATATTCCTACATTTGTTGTAATACATTATACCTTCATTAGCATCTACAATTAACATGCAAATTGACTCCTGCCTACTAACTAGTTGTCATGCCAAAACAGAAATGATCATTTAGCCAAGTGTCACTAATATGCATGGCGCTGACAGTTGTTTTTGTTTTTTTTTTGTCTTCTGATCGTCAGCTGCTCATCTCCACAGACCCCAGCTGAACTCTGAGTCTCTCGGAATTATTTAATTATTCCACATCTCTCCGCCATCAGCGGGAGGTCTCCTCGACCAGGGAACATGATCAATATTAAAATGGCAGCTCATTTTGCTCTCAAATTAGCAGAAGTTCATAATTCATAATAAGTCACCCAGATCTGCAAAGGCACTGTAAACTATTAATAAGAAGCAACATTGCTGCAAAAGCGTATAAAGTTATTTGTGTCCTTAAGTGATCTTAGAATCGAGAAGGTTTTTTTCTCCTCTGGGAATACTGCACCACTGCTCTTGTAGAAAAGTTGGGTATGGTTATGGAGGGATATAATGGGGAGGCATTAATAATAGTTATGGGTTGATTTTGTTTTTTTTAATAATATTTCCTTTTTAAGCACCACTCTTTGTTAAATGTCTCTGTGTTTTACTGTATATGTCTGTGTGCTCTTAGTCTCCAGGTGTATTGGCAGCTGTGGATGCCACCATCCATAAGATGGTGGGAGAGCGGTTCAAAATCTCTGGCTTCCCCACCGTGAAGTACTTTGAAAAGGGAGAGGAGAAATACACCCTGCCTCATCTCCGCACCAAAGACAAGATCATTGAATGGCTGCAAAAGTGAGTCCCTCCCTCTTTCTCCATTGCTGGCCTTGTGTTAGGTTCGGTAAGCAGCAGAGTGGGACAGACTGAGACATGGAGCTCACAACACATACTATAGCAACAACATGACTCATCGCTTGGCATATTTATGCAATAACCTAAGAATTTCTGTGTACACTTCACATAGCAGAACTTTATTCCTCATGCAGCAGTGCACCAAAAAGACTGCTGAAAGCTGCCGCTTATCCAGGTATTCGTGCATGTTTACAGTTTTCTCTGTAATACAGAGAGATTAATGCAAGTAAATGTAGCTGTTCAGCATCAGCAGCAATGCTGTATTTACTTTTTTCTGTGGTAATGAAATTGCCCAGCAACAGCTGTCCACAAGAAAATTGCATGTAAATAGTGCTGCCCCGCTTCTCCCTGGTGGTCTGTTTGTGCCTGTGGGACAAAAAATTCAGGTAAGGTCATGCACAGGTGAAGCATAAACTCTCTCCTCCAGGCCTCCTGCTAGACTGCACACGGAAACTGCGTCACTGCTGCCTCACCTGTCTAGAAATATTCAGGCCAGTTGTTCATAAATACTGGAGAGATGTCAAAGTGCCTTCCCCCTGAATCTGTGTTGAGTGCTGAAATGCCATCTGAGTGATTTGGTAGACCTTGTCAGGCCCAGAGACAGGGAAACTGCAGTCTGGGGAAAAATAGATCCGATCTGAGGACATTTATCATGGACTGTTATAATGGAGAGGCTGCAAACTTTGCCTGACTCCAGATCAGTCTCTGTAGCCATACTATTAAAGCCTCTCATTGGTCAAACGAGAAGCCCGGCTCTTTGCCTCAGGCCCGCTCACACATCTCAGTCACCACTGGTACAAGTAGTCTCCTCAGACTCGTACTTCGGGGTGTGTTCAGTGGTGCTTGACTTCAATCAATCACTGCCGTGACTTTGTTGACCTCTGAGCAGAAAGGATTGGCCTCGCGTTGGTCCCGGGAGAGGACTGTGCCGCTAGCAGAAGCCACTTCACTGTGTGAGGATCCATCTATTCATGACTGGAAAAGACCCTACAGTAAGCCTGAGCTTTGTGATATGGATATGGACCACCACCTCAAGGGCCAAGGATTACTTTGAGAACTTTGCTTTAGGTCAAATTATTTTTTTAGACAGTTTCAGGCATGGTTGTCAAATTCTTGCTGTCATGGGGAAAATTATTATTTTTTCCCCTGTGTATTACTGAGAGAGACTTGTTCAGGGTGTTTCTCTTCCTTTCACCCTTTGAACGCTGGGATAGGCTCCAGATCCCAAGACCCTACAGAGGATAATAAGGACTGCGGAGGAGATCATCAGCATCTCTCTCCCCTCTGTGGCAGGCTTTTACACCATGCAATGCATCAGCAAGGCTACTTGCATTTTTATCCTTCCTTCTGTCTGGCAGAAGAATTTGATGCATCGTTCAAAATCAGAACGAAATAACAAACCGTACATCTCACACATACACACACAATGGCTACTGCAAATATCCTGTATTCATTTATACACTGTATATTTCTTCTAGTCTGTTGCTAAATGCTATTTTTATCTCATCTCTGCATTCTTGCTCTCTCTCTTTAATCCTGTCCTGTTCTGTTTTTGTTCTTTGTGTGTGTTGCACCATGGTCCTAGAAGAGCGTTGTTTTATTTCATTGTGCACTGTGTACCATGTATAGGGTTGAAATGACACAAACCGCTTGTGGTGCACAATCTCTCAGCAGTTGATGTGCTGCGGATGTAGTTTTCTCAGATAAACTGAGTGAACTGAATTACTGTTGCTCTGATGAGAGTTACAGCAAACAGTTATAATGCTCAGGTTTTAGCTCTCACACAGTGTTGCAAATGCTGTAATTAAGGGCTCTCAATATTGTGCATTACGAGGCTGCATATAGAGGCTGGATCAAACTGCTAATCGCTTACAACATATGAAGTAGTTTTCTAAGCTTAAGCCTAAGAAACATAACTCATCTTTTGATTTTGACCACAAAAGCAGCAATGCTAATCTATTCATGTTTTCTCTCTGGCATTATTTTGACATTTAAGGAACATAAAAGTAGCCAAGCACATCATATCCTGTAATGAGCTGCTTATTGATTATGCCATGCGCATTCAGAAGTGGATGTTTGTTTTTCCTGCATTTCTGTGACCATATGGATTATTTGCAATCCATATGGTCATGAAAATTCTTCGTTATGTTTTTTTTTTTTATCCTTCTTGAAAAAAGGGCCTCTTACACATCAGTACTGGTTAAACCTAGTCAACGTCAGATATGTGGAATATAATATCATTTTCTGTGAATGCTTTTTTTTTTAAAAAATTTTTTATACTTATCTTATTAAGTAATTTTGGGTGAGCAAGACCCCCTGGCTCTGTCATACCATGACCACCACTATCGCATTAACACTGCTGCAATCTCCCAGTTTTACACGGAGCAGAAGTCCACAGATTAAGTCACACGCTGATTTTTTTTTTTTGAGAATCGAGCTCATCGTTTTACTCAGAAATTCCCACAATAAACTTCCCACGGAAACTACAACAACCCACTGCCTTTTTTGGCTTTTTTGTGGAAATATATATATATATATATTATGGAGGGGACTGTAGACGACCTGGAAGCACGTTTTTCGAATTCCACGCCAGGGTTGAGTCCCCGTGCTCCAAATGTGATTTCACCGTGGTGCAAGTACTCAGACACTTCAAACTCCACAGTTCAACTGATCTCCAGGAGACCTCTCCAACAAGCCCTTATTTGTATTTTCAGCCCGAGTAGATAGGGAGTTTATTCCCTGAAAACTGTTCACCCCACTGCGGTGTCCCAATACTTTTGTCCAGAGACCTAATTTATATTCCTTCCCGGCGAATACGGGTTTACCTTTACTTTAAGGGTGATGCATTAAACTGAGTTTAAAGTGAAAATAAAGTGCTCTGGGTGTATATTTGGGGGCATATTTAGGGTTTACAATACAGAAATAGGTATTTTTAGGCATTTTTTTAAACAAAAACACAATTTCTAAAATCATACACGAGACTATACATGAGTGTTCTTGGAAGGAAACACTATGCAAAATGCAGGAGATTACTGTAGTATTATTATTGTTATCGTTATATGAAATATTGTATCAGTAATTGTACAGTAACCACCTTGTTACCATACTGAACTAATTTAAAGATTCTACTGATTGTTCTCTCTCTTTCTCTTAGTCCCCAGGCTCCCCCTCCTCCAGAGCAGTCATGGGAGGAGAAGCCATCTAGTGTGAGCCACCTTGGAGCTGAGGACTTCAGGGAGGCTTTGAAGAAGAAGAAGCATGCTTTGGTCATGTTCTATGCCCCATGTAAGCTTTCTCACATACTATAGGATGCTGTAAAATGTGAACCTGTCTGATCTTATCCACAAAGGGCTGCTGTGTTTTTTTTTGTTGTTTTTTTTTTATCTAAACAAGCAGGACCGTATCTGATCACATGTCTAAAGACTGAGACCAAGTGGAATCAGGTGTGCTCCGGATTTGTTGGAACGAAAACCTGCAACCATACCGGTCCTTTCTTGACACCCTACCCTGGGAGGAACAAAAAATTATAAGATTACAAAGTAAAAAGTGACAAAAATAAAATGTATGTAATTAAAATTTCAGGAGAAACATTGTTACACGGGTTTGAATTCGATTATAAATTTCAGTTGATATGTTGACATTATTGCTTGACTCAAGTTCTTCAATGAAATACATATAATAGTTCAATTTCAAGTAGTAAGATTTGTATTTAAATGCTATTACAGTATCAGCATATCAGATTTTTCTTGTCGACTTCATAGCCAGTACAGTTATCTGAGGTAGTGATGGATATAAATGATAAACAGTGCCACTGCAGCAGGTTCACAGCGAGCCACTACATTAAACGAAGTCTGCAACTTCTTTTTGATAAAAATCTTCAAAGACTTAACTGCACTTTAATTTTCTTCTACAAAGCAGGCCTTCCCTCCAGATGTGAAAAGAGCCAAGTCTCATTGTTCCTCCGTCCCTGACTAGTCTAATCCTTGGTGTAACATCCGCCTATTAAGGGATTTGTGTGATCAAGCTATTCCTTAAGATGGGAAGGCTGTAAGGCTCTCAAATAGTATGTTAATTGTTACAAAAGGCCCCTCTATTAAATTAACTAGCGCAGTTGAGTCCTCTATGCTAAAATGTTTCTCCACCCCAAAACCCCATGTTGTCTTTCATAATGGGTAACATCCAAACTAATTTGCTTCATGCCTAATGTGGCCGTTGGCTAAAAACCATAGCATTCAAACTGAAAAACTTTTCTTCTTTGAGTGTATTTACATAAAGCATGATGTAATCACTTTATTGTTGATATTGCAGTACAATATAGGAGCAGTAACCTTCAGCCCTAATGAAACCACTGAACAGCAGCCTTTTGAATATTAACAAAATATTAATTAACAAACTTTTTGTGTGGAGTTTGTAAGACTGATTACTGTCATTTCAGATGATAAGTGGCACAAACAGTTATTCAGCCTACTGAAGCATCTCATCACCATTGCTACATTTCTAATCAGTGACCCTGCTTAATGTGCAGCTGGTGATGCTTTCAGTAGCGTGAGAGAGCTGGGTAATGACAGGGCAGAGTTTTGTATTTTCCGGTGAAATTGTAAACGTTAAATATCTCTTCCCACCTAACCGCAGATGACAGAAAGAATAGACGTCCTTGTAAGATCAGTGACAAATTTCAGGTTTTGAAAAGACTTTTTAAAGGCTCTCATCATTGTATGTTTCAGTGTAATGACTGCACGGTCCGATAGGAAGGTTAGCAGCATTATGCACCATTATTTCTAATGACTCCTGAGCTTCTGAAATTAGGAGACGTGCTGGTTACCCAAGCAGGGCTTTGTCAGGAAATGCAAGCATCATTAGTTTTCCGTCAGGTGCCATTAAAATTCACCCGTTTCTGAAGCCGCGTTCTCCTTCACCGATCGCTTTAATTTGAAAAGTTGGATTTCGGTGGTTAAAAAGGTATAGAGACATCATATTGCTGCTATTTGGCTTGGTTTCTGGGCTGTGGCCTGTTATAGATGAATGTAGATTTGTTCCTCAGTTAGATCTATGTATAGAGCCGTGTAAGAATTCACAATTGTTCTGTTTTGAAGGGGAGACGTCAATGTCATGAATTAAAAATAAGCACACACTAGCCAGAACAGGTGAAACAGCCATGTTTGGAGGCTTTCTCGGACTGAGATCTCACAGGCACACATGCGTGCATACATACATACACACATATATAATTAGAAGCCCAGAAAAGGTATTTATAAGTACAAATCCAAAGCAATCCATGCCTATAGCCATGTAAATCTGTTATAAACAATTCATGACTAGAACAGTGTGCATGAAGTCTTTGTGTTTGCATGAAGAATATCTTCCTTTTTTTGAACTCCATCACTACTTATGGAATCTTTCTTTGATATTTATGGCCCTCTGTGTGTGCCAGGACACATAACATCATTACTTTGTACCCAGTACAATGGGGTGGGATGAATGATGACATGCCTTTGTCCCCAGGGTGCCCGCACTGCAAGAATGCAGTCCCACACTTCATTACAGCTGCAGAGCTTTTCAAAGATGACCGCAAGGTGAGACCTCAATCTGACTCTAAATAAGAAACACGCGAGGCTTGTGGGTGTGACCCTCTGTCCCTCTCAAAAGAAAGGCACAATCAACCTCTTTGATGGGTGCCAGCTTCTCTTTGTCTTTAATCACTTCTAATCACTTTCTCAAGGTCTCTTTCATCTCTCTGTCTTCTGCCATCACTGTTCTGAGTCATTTACCCCTCACTGCCTCACCGTGTAGGATTACTATAATTGCACAGCTGCGCAACAGCATGTTTATACTTGCATATTTTTCAGTCATATCAAAATCAAAACCTTATAATGAACTTAGTATTTAATTGAATTTAACTTTATTTTATTTTACACACTTTGGACAATAGACTTTACTTCTTATCTCATGTGAACATTAAAAAATGAATAGGTTAATAGACATCATCAGTAATTATTGGGTATAAATCATAATACACCAGAATACATTGAAGATAATTATTATGTGTTTGTCTTATAAATATATCATTTTAAAGATATGAGGTTTTGTTACAACATTGTCAGTACAGTACATCAATGGTCTGTTAACCATTAACTGAATTTCACCTCTTAAGCTGAAAGCTAATTGTCTTCTTAATCTTATTCAATAATCAACTAATTATTACTTTTTTTTAGTGATTACTATACAGTATGTGGCAAAAGTCTTGAGCCAAAAGTCTTCATTTATTCATATCTTCACATCTTCATTTCTCTTTGGATCCAAAGAGCCAGAATGTATGAATCATTCAGGCATAACAAAGTCATCTAATTTAAGGCCTGAACGAGCAAAGAAACAGGAGGGGCTCTTGTAGTTTAAAGGTTTAATTTTGCATTCCACACTTCTTACTTTTTTACTCTATGTTGACTTTCTACCTGTGTTTTGCATGACAGCATGTGTTTTTTCCCTCTGTCTGACCTCTGCCAGACTATGACTTCAGATTGCTGACTCACTCCCATGATCACCCTTTTGAGAATATTTGATTTGTCTTTTCGAACTGCAGCCATTCATCATTAGCCACAAAGCTGAGATGTTAAATTGTTGTTTGCAAATGGCTGGAATACATCACGCATAACATCAGCCTGCCTTAATCTTCCAACGGCTCTTAAGTTTGTCCTTATGCATGATCGTTATTCAAATGAATGGAATTTGGAAATCCGTCTTGCCAAGGGTGCAGCGGCACTGGCTGATGTAACCTTGAGTTTCAGCCCAGTCCGACGCCCTGACAGCCCTCCCTGACACTGTGAGCCTTAGAAGTAACTGATTATACACATTATGTACCCGAAGGTTGGAAAATATATACAGAAAGCTCCATCTACTGGCCCTCGGATAAAATTGGCTTCTAAACAACAGTAATCTGTAACAAAATGCTTTAATTTCATGAAGCTGTTATGTGTTTGATTGCTTATGTGGTTAAAAGTGTTGACGCATATGTCTGATGAGCCTCCCCTCTGGCAGTCAGTTACTTGATGTCTGAGAAGTGCCAAGATCTTTTCAGGCCTGGATCAATAGCGGAAAGCTCAAGCTGGATTCTACGATGGAGCATCAGGAGAACGCTTGATCACAGAGGAAAAGGGTTTAATTAGTTTGACTTAATTAAATCAAATTAATGGCCAAATTGTGCCTGAATTGAATGATGCTGATTCAAACTTTGATTCTTTCAGCCTTTCCTTGCCTCTGCCTGGCTTAGAGATCCTTCATCCCTCGGTGCTGGCCGTATTGCTTTCACAATGGGCATCAGAATCTTATAAATAAACACCAAAGACTTTTTATTCTCCCAATATATAATGCAGAACCTCTGTATACTGTATATTGGTTAAATGGTTCTGTGTATACAAAGCAAACGAGCACTAGCCACCCAATTACGTACAAGATACTTTATCGGAAAGAAACAATGAATATCAGTGAGTAAAGTTTCGTCAGGGCCCCTTATTTTCTTTCCCCGATTGAGCTGAATATGTGCAAATACTGAGACGTTGCTGGTTTACTTTTTCAAAGGGTCTTTGTTGTAATAGTAATGAGCGTGCTGCATATTCAGCTGTGGATATCAGGCTGTTTAATTACCTGTGTGCCACGAGGCTTGTTGTTTTCCTTAAAGCTGATAATTAGTACCTGATGTGGATCCCAAGATTCTAATTAATGATTTTCAAACCAGAACGGTCTGCCCTCTGCTAGCACACAGTAGGAGTTTTCTCTCATTCCCTGACCCTTCTATTGCTCTTTTTCTATTAATTTCAGCTATTGCCAAACCAGTCACCATCGAAAAGTTTCAGCACTGGGATCAATACAATAGTTGACCAGAGACATTTGGAAAATAATTCTCTCTTGTTTTGTTGAGCTCTGATCAAGTTGTTATAGGGACTGACCCTGATCTCCATGTCTTCTACTTAGAGGTTCAACAATTACCGTTTCCAGGAATCTCCCATTTAAACAGCCTTAAGGACAACAAATGATCAAAATCCTTGTTTTGTGTCCTGCCTGGAACTGCTTTGATTTACCCGACCTAACTTGACCCACATTCAGATTTATTCCCCTTTGCTCGGGTTCATGACTCATAGTTATATAGGATTTCACTGGGTATGTTTCCTCAAACTGGAGCATTCCTTCTTTTTAAAAAGCACTGCCCCCATGGCCTGAGGCCTCAGATTTCCTCAGATACTCCATCAAAACAGAAACACAATATGTCTGGATCTTAATAGGATCCACCCACTTCAGATCTGAAAGTAAAAAATGAACTTGCTCAGACATTCCAAACCTATCAATATCTTTTTTTTGTTGTTCGCATTTATTCTCTGAATAAGAATGCTCACATCATAATTTCACCAGATCAATTTGTATTTAAGACACAACTACATGGCTGTGATTGTGGCCTGTCAGATATGCCAGCAATGACTACAAAAGTCTAATAGCTTGGCTCCAGTCTTCCTCTTTGTTTTCATTTTTGACTGACGTACTGCAATTATCACATGCTGACAAGAACAAAGTACACTGCTGTATTTTGAAATGGATTTTTATTTTAACAAAAAGCAAAATGGGTGTTATTCGTCAAGTGGCATTCATTGCTATTCTGTACATGTTTTACTTACTCCACTAGTAGGAGCATGCAATCATTAATATGTTTAGCTTTTTATGTTTTTTTTTTATTGTGTCAGTCATAAAGGTATGAAAGTAGACACAGTCAAAGCTACTTCAGGCATTAGAAATACAGATAATGACAGGTACAGGTCATGACTGATGCACTGACTGTTTTTAGGGGTGATTAATCATTTTCCAGCAGCATTACTGAGCTGAAAATGGTATTTTTCCACAAATTAGCTCCAAGGATATTTACGGCAGTATCCTAGCCAACTTAAGATATCACCATCATTGCCACATGCCTGCGTGTGATTGGTGGATCTGTCGGTTCTCTCTGCAAAGAGTAAATCATCCCCTGAGCCCTACCGCCTTATCAGGCCTTAAGGGGGCTTAGGAGAATAAACAGCCAAGCCGTGAGCAGACAGCACAATGCCTCACCACACCAGCTACATTCTATACACTGTCATTTTACACAAAGATGCTGAGTAGCCACTGCAAATGCAGATTATGTTTCAGTAATTACTTAATAATAGCATTGGGCATGCTTGGAACGTTAGGATGGTTAAAAGTGTGTTAATGTCACATTTTTAGATTGCGTATGCTGCTGTGGACTGCACCAAAGGACAGAACCATGAGCTTTGCAAACAGGAGGGTGTAGAGGGCTACCCGACCTTTAACTACTACAATTACGGGAAGTTCAGCGAGAAATACAATGGAGAGAGAGGGGTGAGTTCCTTCATTATGCATCATGTAAATGTTATGCAGGTCTTATAATTCCTTTTTTTTAGGTCACACATGCACCACATTGACTTTTAACAAACATCAGCCTTAATAGTGAAATCACTTGCCTAATATTTTGTTGGCCCACCTTGCACTACCAAAACAGTTCTAACCCATCAAGGCATGGACTCCACAAGACCTTTGAAGTTGCTGCGCCGTGTGGCACCAAGATGTTAGCAGCAGATCCTTGAAGTCCTATAAGTTGTTCAATGGATCAAACTAGTTTGTGCATCACATCCCACAGATTCTCGATCAGATTGAGAAGCCATGTCAACATTTCACAGTGTGGCTTGATGTGTTATTTACGTTTACATTTACAGCATTTAGCTGACACTCTTATCCAGAGCGACGTACATCAGTGCTTAAGAAGTCCACAACTGTTTCTTACCTGACTATTTAATTAAGATACTGCAGTCAGAGCATCTATACAACATCTGTCACATAATAATTGGCCAACACCAAACCCAGAAAGAGTTCCTGCAGAAAGAGTTAGCTTATTTTTTTAGCAACGTGTGCTACAGTAGTTCAAACCAGAAAAGCTAGCCTGGGTACCCATGACACTTTTTGTCAATACCACTGCATACTGAAAATGCCCCACACAACCTGCCAATTTGGAGATGTTCTGGCCGTTCGCCTAGCCATCACAATTTGCTCTTGTCAAAGTCACTCATTGATTGTCCATTTTTCTTGTTTTCAAAACTGACTGTTCATTTGCTGATAATAAAGGTTTTTTACTTAATCTCTCAGTGTGGCTGACTGATGTAGTTGCAGGTGGTGGTCAAACACAATGCATCCAAATTGAAAAGTATGAGCCAAGATAGATCTTTTAACCAATACGACACAAAGAAGCAATGTTAGAGTTTATACCAAATTATTTATGAACGCTTTGGTTGGTTGGTTGGTTCCTGAACTTTCATTATTTTCATGAACTTACATGTTTGTATGCTTGGATACTTTCAGTTATCAGAATTTTTACCTCCT
>JBBPDH010000002.1:8649094-8660403 GCA_037974565.1 Clupeocharax schoutedeni | reverse complement strand
TCTCTGTGGTTAATTATTATTAACCATTATTATTTTATAATTAAATTATTTTTTATTATTATTTTATATTATTAATGTATATTAATTGTTCTTCTTGATTTGGGATATTTGTTTTGACCCTGCAGCTCCTAATCAAGTGCTGGAGCCTCTCACCTTGTCAGGCATTGTGGCATGTGTCCTAAGTGTTTTGTGCAGTGCGCTCAATTTGCTGCGAGGAGTCCATGCCATAGAGAGTATTCTGCAGGTAAACTTAAGAATTTGTTTATCTTGTAATGTGGTGTCACCCCCCTCCCCCTTTCACCGCCCACCCCCCTAAAAAAACACCCCCTTTCCCGATTGCTCCCATAGCACACTTTTCAATCCATAAGAAATATTGTGCTGGCAGTATGTATGTGTAGGAATCTGATTTTTCATTCATAACAAAGGTTTTCACCAATGAAACTAATGTATATACTCATGGATGTTCTCAGCAAGTTTTATATAATTTTTACATTTTTATTAAAATGTACATTCTTAACAACTGTTTAACTATAGTATAACTGCAACTCATGTAGGATGTATGTAGTGATTCTCGTTGCTATGTAAAACAGTTGCGCATTGCAGTTGATGATCCAGCTCTTATGTACTTCCAGCTATTTACAGCAGCCTAATGCATCTAACCATTTAGCACAGGATTTCCTGGTATAATTTGTCCATGCAGCATAATTTCTTAATGCAGTACCCTGACTCCTGTATTTCTGCTCTATCTGCAGAACGAGGATGAAGACTTTAATTACGTAATTGCCTTTTTCCTCGGTACAGCAGCCTGTCTTTATCAGGTAAGAGAGAGCCGTCTGTCAGGCACTCAAGTGATATACTGCCTGCCTGTCAGCGTCCATTTCCATCAGTGTAGATGAGAGAAGAGCTGCTTTTGCTCATTCTTGGTAGGGAAAGGGTTAGGAACATAAGTAATACAGGGTTAGAATCAGGTGGCCATCAAGAGAGATTTGACATGATAGTTAAAAAACCTTCTGTACCTTCAGTTTGTCACGTATCTGTATGATATATTGCAATTTTATGTATTTACATAGTCAATGAGGTTGTTTTAAATCTATTGTATTTTTTAGATATTTTAATTTAATTTGTATAAAAATCTGTGTATTTTAACAAATATTTGTGACGACCAGTTGCCAACTAGCAGTACCACCAGCCTCATGGTGTTTAATAGTGGCTCACAGGTGTTTGCGTTTAAAGGTCTAGGGCTCCTCAAGATACAATTGGCCATGTTCTCAGTGGCTGATAAGGTTTGTTACAATCTCATTCCTCCCAACACTGCAGCCTATCCCACTGTGTTCTTGTGGCCGAATTGATTGTGTAGCATTGTTCTGCAAGGACACTGAGGTACTCATCAATGTTGCACGGTCGATACTTTGAAAAGATATGGTGACAGGCACTTATAGCGAGAAAGTGTGCTGGCCTTGGTCCTTCTATGCTGATTGTGCTGTTGTATAATGAGGGAAAGAGCTCTGCTGTGTTGTGAATTGGCTGGGATGAATGTAGGATAAAATGGTGGAGAAAAGGTAATTAAAAATGGTTTAGAAAACTGATATTTAGGGCTGCCCCCTGCAAGTGTTATCAGTCTTTTTACTTGCTTGACAACTAATGTTCTATCAAGGCAGCTGATGGTATGAGGATGCATATGGTGTAGCTGCAATATATAATACATACTTACACACACACACACACACATCATGCTCCAAACTGAAATTAATTTAAATGCACATCCTTTATGTAGAACACATGTGTATACATTTTAATTACTGTATATTTGCTGACTGACATATTGGGAGAAAATAACAAAACATGCATGTAATCTGTGCAAAAGTACAACGTAATCCTGCTACCTGTGTGTCTCTCTTCTTTTTGTGCAGTGTTACTTATTTGCATACTTCTCAGTGTGGAGGAACATCAAGTCATTTCTGGCCTTTGCTCTGATCTGCCTGTGCAACATGTATCTGTATGAACTGCGCAACGTGTGGCAGATCCTCTTCCATGTGACAGTGGGGGCCTTCATCACTCTGCAGATCCGCCTGAGGCAGCCGCAGGGTAAAGCTCCGGACTACAACGTCTGAAAAGACACATGACCTGCTCAGAGACCAGTGAAATGCACACAGCCTCATCCCCCCCCAACATGTATAACTGCAGTCTCCCTCACAGCTAAGGACTTGGAGAATAAACCCAGGTCGTTGAATGACCATGGTTTGAGTGTTTCATTGCATGTGTTGAACGAGAAATGTCCTCTTTCAAATATTTACAGCTCCGGAGCTGTGGTCAGACTGTAGGGGGCTTTCCGATTAATTAGCAAACTGCTCTACCCCTCTTAAAATACGTGCATTTTTTTTTTTTTGCAAACAAATTAGCAGTATTGAAATATTTGAATAGTAGGTATTTATTTATATATTTTTAATTGGTGCATCAGTGCATTTTATAACATTGTGATTAGATCTGATTGTTAAAGGCAACAGTTCTGCAAATAATTCTTTTGGCAGTTGATACAATGGAATTGTACCAATACCACACACACGCACACACATCTCACACCCCAGAGACCATTTTGGGGTTTTTGTATGTTATTCATTCACACACATCCCAGGTTTCCGTTTCATATTCTCTATACTCCAAAGCTGCTGTCTTTAGTCATTCATACCCTTAAAGGACGTTCAGACACGGTGGCACACCTGAGCAAGATCTGTTCTTCCGCAGCTGTCTCAGTAGTACATACGCTGCCTGCAGTTTCGCTAGCTCTTGATGGATTCTGCTTTCCTCCAGCTCTTTTCATGGCCTGCTGATATATAGACTGACATACAGACTGTTTACCACCCAATGCTTTCGGCTGCCTCACTTCGCTAAGCCTCTGCTGGTGTTTGCCGGCAAGCAAAGCTCTTGACAAGTGAATGAATGGATACTCTTATAATTGCGTTAGTCTTTGCATCTGTATTGTGCAAAAGAAATGTGTGAAAGATGACCAACAGTGTTTTTTGAATCTGCGAGACCTTCAGTAAAGACCAGTTTGACTTTCTAATAATGCGGTTTGTCATTTTTATGGTTGAATCCTGTATGCTTTAATCTTTAATTCAAGCATGTACTACTGATAACAGCTGAACGATGATGTTCCTCTAATTCAATTTCTAGAAACAAATTTTTGAACAATGAAGCTTTTAAAAAGCAAAATGTGTCAGGGTATAAAATTCAGATGGCATGTTTTAATGCAGTGAAATCTTAATATTTGATTAACTGTAAATCTAAATTAAGGTTGTGTTGTTTCACTTGAAAGAGTTCTACTTCTAAATGCAGAAACAACTTGAAGAGATCGATTGTTTCTTTGACTAGTAAATACATAATAATGACTTGTTCATGTCAACTTTAGAAACTGAATGTTCAACTAAACATAAAATTCTTAACCCTTCTTCCAAATACAGACAGTAAACCAAGGTATGTTTTGTGTCCTATGTTTGCTTTTCTAGTTTTGAACTGGAGATACAAGGAATCATACGCCATAACATGCAACCTTTTGTCAGGCTAATGTGCTGCCAAAACAGCTCTGACCTGTCAAGGCATGGACACCACAAGACTTCTGAAGGTGTGCTGTGCTATCTGGCCCCAAGACATTAGCTGAAGAGCCTTTAATCCCTGCAAGTTGAGAGCAGAGCCAACACCTCTGCCTTTTTATCACATACCTCAGCTTATATGTTTATACAGACTACTAGGAGTGTAAGAATACCCAATTGCATGATTCACAGTACTGACTTTATGATTCAATATCCTTACAATATTAAGAATAGAATTTAAATAAAGAGAAAGTATGACTGAAGAAATACAAGCTGGAAGGTGAGGGAGATGTTTGTGCTGGACTGGGTCATTAATAGGCACTATTTAAGGTAAATGAAGTGGCCCTTACTTTCGCACATTAACACACACCACAGCACACAGTGTGAAATTCTTACTCTGCATTAACCGATTCAACCAGTTGAAGCAGTGGGCAGCCAGCGAAGCAACATCCAGGGAGCAGTGCATGGCAACGGTACTTTGCTCAAGGGTACCTCAGTGGTGCCACTGGCATTCCTGGGATTCAAATTCATGCAGAGGGCAACTCCCTAACCACTAGCTGCCCCACACTATAAACACTGCAGTATTCAAAAATATACAACATTTCCTTTCATTGCAGGTCTTTCCGGCGTCATGTCTGCATATAGATCTTCAGAACAAGCCGAGTACTTTTTGAATTCGATGCTCTTAGCGGCACTTGAACTCCTGCTACACTCCTACACTTACTAAAGGAGAAATTAGAAATAGCAATATTTTTCAGCACAGCAGGACTAATGAGGTTCCAGGTCTGTTCTTGTCATGCCTACTGGACCAGCACAGCTAGTCATGCCTCATCTGAATTTGTGCATAACTGTAGGAAAACGTCAGTGTGTACGTAGTTTCGATGACTCCCATGTAATTGAGGTTATTTTTTCCTCCTTGTGTTACCATGATCACAGGTGAACTAATTTCACTTTGCTGCTTGGCAACCTTAAACCTAGACTTTTGTAAGACCCTCCAAATAAGACCATGGAAGTTTAATCTTGCTTGGCATACATGGCCTCAGGCCGGTGAGCACCAAGCTCCTGGATCTTACAATACCCATCTACGGTCAACTCCACCTTGTCCATATAATAGCATTTGTCCGACTATGAATATGAGTTTGATTGAATCCATGTCTCAGACCTTTTTGACGACTACCTGAGTAAACTGACATTAGAACAAACTGAAATCTTACAACCGTGTAACAGCCAAGCTCTCTTGGACAAAAGACCTAATTTGCCCTATAATATCAGGCTGGGGCCAATTTTAATGTCAATGAGATGCTCTTTTCATTCCCAGCACAAAGCGCTTTTCTTCAGTAAAGAATGAGCCTTAAAGGTTCTTATAATGGCACAATTCAGCCTCAGCTGACTGGACTGAATGCATGCAGCGGTCAATTTCAAGAGCAATCCAACCATTCTCTGCTTGTAACAACTCAGACATTTTTTGGTATCATTTTGCAGACATTTAAGGTATCATTATATTTTATTCAAGGTGCTGCTGAATGTCTTAAGGCCAATTTCAGCCCCCCCCCTCAAAAAAGACTGCAAATGTATATAAGGTCTGCAACCACTTCAGAATGGCCATGGTCATTCTGAATGATAACGGCATCCTCCTCTTACATTTTTAGTTACTTTTGTCATGTTTTTCATGTTGGGGTTGACATATTTACCATTTACAAGCTGCAATATGGCTTAAATTCTACTGTATTACCAATAAAACTGGCTGAATGGAAGCAAAGGAAGTGCACTGCTGCCACCCATTGGATGCTGAGGGAAAACATCTACACCGAAGCTAACCTCACACAAAACACAGCTGGACCAAATACTGGCGTGTCTTAACACAAGCATTGATAACTTCATTAATTGCAGGAACACTTAAGCATTGAAGTGATTTATTTGAATGTAAAAAAGGGTATAATGTTTTTGAGATGGCAGATAAGGAAAAACAACTCATGAATTAGCTCTGTGAAATTTGTAGTTTGACAAGGTCTTGCATTGAAGGTGCCACTGTGAAAAGAAAAGCACACTCTCACTTTTGACGTACAGCTTCAGAACCTGGACATCAAAGGAAAAGGGATGTGGTTACATATAGTTTGAGCTTCCTTGTAGCGGTCACAATGACCATTCAGTTTGAGCTGAACGGAGAAAACTATGGCACCTGAAATGATGAATCAAAAGGCCCCAGACTACATACAGACTATAAAAACATAAAATACCAAAATATAAAGGAGTGACATTACTGTAGCTTCTCCAGTCGGACAAAATCAAAGTAAAAAGATATGGCACTGTTTTCTTCCCTCAAAGCAAAGAGACTAAACTGCTTTTGGAAGCCCAACCGGGTCCAATCTGTCAAGGACAAAAGAATGGGAAAAATAATCTATTTCTATATTACAGAGGCTGGAGAAGAAAAAAAAAGGATACAGGGCAGAACTACAATATTTTTCCGCACAAAATTATATCGATACAGCCGGCACCAAGTATATATAATTGTTTTTTAAAATGTAATTTTAGGATTTTAAAATTTAATATACAATTTTATTTGGTGCACATGTCTATTCTGATCGCTTCAAAAGTCCAGAAGATGGTGAAGGACCTCATTCTGCTCTTGCATCACAGTGAAAGCTGTGAAGACTGCAATACGTTACACGTCTGTTCCCAAGTAATAATATTGTGGCCCAAATATCATGATAGTATTGTATCATCACCTCTGGGACAATTCCCAGCTCTGCTATATTATATGAAGTTCTTCCTAGTAAAAAAAACCCTAAACTCACACTGTAACAGAGGCCTCTTTGACAGATGATTATTATTATTATCATCATCAACCAGCATCTTCATTCTCCTTCTGTAATCCTGATGGACCATAAAAAACAAGAAACATGATCTGATGACTGTCTGCCTGTACGTGGTAATATTTACACTGGAGAACCATTCCACTGAAACAGGTGAAGCTATGATTAAACATGTCACATCACCTTATAGATTCCACTGATGAGAATGGCACTGATGTTTAGTGGTCACTCAGCATTCATTACATGAAGGCCTCGATTGGAGAAAATGAACATTCATTGGGTCGTACCATCTGATTGAGCTGGAAAGGGGGAGGAGGGGTGTTCGGCTAAGGAAGGCAGAGGTGCAGTGCAAAAATGGCCGAGGGGTGTGGCAGATTTCAAACAAACCCCTTCAGGATAGTAACTCCTCTTACGGAGTGTAGCTTTAGCGCGAGGCTAAAAGCCATGAGGATCTGTGCTGATTGCAGGGCTTCATTTGTTTCTGATCTGTAAGAAGCTTTAAAAGCAGTGGCTGTGCTCCTGCAATTCATTTTTATCCTACAAAACACAACATACTTGTTTAGATCAAAACACGACGACTCATTTAGATCAAGATCATATTCCTTTCCTAATCTTTGAGATTGGTTTGGTGGTCTTCAAATGTGCGCAGTTGCCGCGTCAGCACAAGCGAAACCACAAGGGTGACAGAATTTACAGCTATTAAAAAATGACCCCATTAAAATACGCAGGACTGCTGCACATTTCTCTCAGATATATACATCCGAATACACGTTGGTGTTTATAGACATCGCTCTAATATATTAATGTACAAAATATAGAATCTAAAATAGTTTCAATAAGGTTTGGTTTCTTGAGACAAAATACAAAATGTCAAAAATACAAAATAAAGCCAGGCTTTGATGCTCTCTCTATCCTTCAAAGTGTCTTCAGTGTAGTGGGTGGGTGTACATTTTCGCGAGCGATAACCACTTCTCTCTGTGTGTGTACGCTGGTGGAGGCAGGGGAGTCCCAGTAGACACACATATAAAACAAAGCAGCCTCTCTCTGGACCTCCATGTCGTGTCCAGACACTATCATTCTCTCCAGTGTCCACCAGTCACCCAGAAAGGTTCTGGAAATGTTCGTAAGTATTGTGTGTGTGTGTGTGTGTGTATAGCTTTGCTGTGCCATTCATGGCGACATTAGTAGGTCTACCCATATCTAGCTCAAACAGCGTTTGAAGACAACAGAACTGTATAAACATACACTGCTTCACATACACAGATGTATCAGATACACATTAAACATCTGTTTCTCTTATATACCTCAGTGACATCACATGTTCCGTTCTGGAGCCACCTGGGCTTGCTAGTAAGTCTGAAGAACACGTGTATTGCCCTTCTCGTTTGGAGGAACGGCCTCAGTTCAGGATCACAGCAGTGCATCCTTCCTCCCGCACACCCGAGAAAAGAAGGAATAGGAGAACTGCCTTGCATGTGTGTGATTCCTCTGAATTTCTTTGGTCTCTTCAGATGGCCTTCTTTCTGTAAGCAGAGCTCCTGAACAAGTTTCTCTGCACCTTATCGCAAGGTCCGAGGTTTCCTACATTTAGGCCATCAGAGGCCTCAGTTATGTAGAAAGGCCAAAATGCTCCAGGACTAGGCAAGGGCCATCCCTAAACAATTCATTAGCAGTTCTTATAGGTCAGAGACTGCAATGCCCAGTCCCTTCCTTCTCCTCCACATGTCAAGCCACCTCCTACTGTCATTAGTGTAGTCAATGCAAGACACAGTGGATGTTAACTGCTGCTTGGTCCACCATTTAGGAAGTAGGTCATCATTTCCCCTTTGCCCTTGACTTTGACAACCCCACGGCATTCCAGTGAGTAGTTGTAGGAGTTGAGGACTTGGTAGAGGTCAGATGTAACCTGGTAATAATAAGAATAAACAAAAGAGAACATAATATAAGACGAAGAATTTTGTCCAAAATCACCTTGTGTATGAGTTACAGAAATATTTTGCTCTTACAAAGCTGGCTTTGTGAGTTATTTGAAACAAACTCACCTGTATTCTTTCAGGGACTCCAGTGCTGTCCATGCGACTAGCTACGTTTACAGTGTTGCCCCAGATGTCATACTGAGGTTTACGAGCTCCGATTACTCCAGCCACTACCGGACCCATGTTGAGACCTGTAGGAGTAAAATTCACAAGCTCAAATCACAAGAAGCTCTTTGATTACAAACAATCAGAACAAGTAACATTTAAGTGATAGTCCAGTAAAAATGACAAATGTATAGTTTCTTTGACAACTGAAAATGCACACAATGCACAGGATTCTGGCTTCCAGAATCCACTATTAGTTTCTGCTATGCAGTGTAGGTTCTATGCCCTAAGGTTTGTAGCTTTTATGTTCATCCATGGTTTCTTATGAAATCAAGAGCGTTGGGGAGTGAGTCCCCCGCACTTTGCTGCAGTAACGGCATCTCATCTTTATTGTGTGCAATGTCTGCAACTTAAAATAGCTAAACTGATGAATTAGAAGGGCTGTACAGACACTTCTGGACATATAGGGCCGGTTTCCCAGACAGGGATTAATCCTAGTCCTAGATTATGTAGTGCTGGGAATAGAGATTTTCCATTGAAAAAGGAAAGGGTAGTCCAAGACTAGGCTTAATCCTTGTCTGCGAAACCAGCCCATTGTGTACATTTATATGGTTATACATAATTTCAAAGAGAGTCAGAAACCACATTAGCAAGTTTTTACTATTTGTGGTTTGAGGCAGATCTATGATGATTTAGGCATGCAGGGGGGGGGTGCCTTAATTTCGCAAAGGAGTTAATCAGGGAACACCAACCTTGTATCTACATGCATTCATTTGATCAGATCCACTTAGATTAGTTGTTAAACACTGTCCTCTTCTGTCTGCTTTCTCACACACATGAAACCTGCTGGTCCACCTTGCAGACGTAAAGTTATTGGTGATACTAATCTGATGCTGCACAGTTTGTGGGCACTGTTGGCTGGATAACTTTAGTTAGTGGACTATTCTTAGCCCAGCAGTGGCACTGAGCTGTTAAACACCCTGTGCGTGATCTACTCTGTGCAGCACATGTGCACGCACACTTCCATGTCAGTGTCACAGCGGAGCTACGAATGATCCACCATCCAATTAGTACTTGCTCACTGATGGTACTGTTGGGGTCCTGAACATTAATATATGAGGTAAAGTGAGCCAACAAACAATTCAGAGAAAATGATGGACTACTGTCTGTAACTGTATACAACAAAGTGCAACTGTATAATAAGTGGAGCTGATAAAATGGAATGAGAGAGTAGATACAAGGCGAACCCAATGAAGTGACTTGAAGTGAAGTTGGTATGTGTGCTACATAGATCCTTACCTATCTTCATTTTGAAGTTGTTAAAGGAGTGCTCGTTGATATACTTCATTTGGTCCATGAGACGCATGGCATAGTCCGCCAGAGCGCGAATATGTGAGCGTCCAGCTTTATCATAGGTGGAGTCGTTCAGGCCAGAGGCAGCCATGTAGGTACTTCCAATGGTCTTGATTTTCTCTAACTGACGAAACTGATCTTCACTGATTATCTGAGAAAGACAAGCAAAAGGAAGAGTTGTGCATACAGTCTTGTTTTGCATGAATAAAGAACTGCTTTGATTGACTTTTCACCATGTCTGTTCAAATATTTCAAGAAGAAAAAAACAAAAACAAAACAGTACTATGCTCTCAAACCCAGTGATATAATCCTGACAGTAGATGTAAACGCACATTTAACGTTTACACAGTCTAGCAAAACGTATAAATATATAAGAAAGTCTGCCCCTAGAACCAAGTGCTCTACCTCATCGAAGTCAGCAATGATTTCGTTGAGAAGTCTCAGACACTCCACTCCCTCGTTGTTGGCCTCCAGCTCTACGTAAAACTCTGAGAAATTACTGATGGAGGCGAACATGACGGCCACGCACTCACAGGACTGATAGTAGAGCTCATCATTCCTCCGCTCCCGTGCTAGGAAGTGAGCTGCAACATCTTTAGGGAGGATGTTGTGAAGGAGACGTCGATTGTAGGCCTGCAGCTCCTCCATTTCCTCTTTTTCCTCTGTGGCCTGAGGAGAATGTGTGAGAGAGAGAGAAACACCAGCTCTGATTCTGGAACAACAATGATGGATGTGATACAATTTTAACAACTCCAGTCTAATAACTGTGTCAATACAACTACAATGTAATGTACTAATATTCAAACTGCAACTGCATAAAAGCACTTAAATACTGTTCAAAATCCTTGATATGGGAAAGATTACTTAAACTTTCAACAAAGATGATCTAATTCGATCTGAAAGACTGGTTAGCAGACTGTTCTCAGCTATACTAACACCCTTCCACTTCTGGTTCTTGCTCTATTTAGCCACAGTAACCGACATTATGAACTACACTAAGGTACATTTTATAAAGCTGACAAGCACTCTAAATATGTATGCAGCTCTTTTCAAGGGGGAAATGAAAACATCCAAAACCCTGCATATTATTAAATCTAATCCAAGCTAAGAAATAAAAGTTCTAAGATCTACTTTAAAAACGGAGCACATAAGAGAATTATTTTACTATAGAACAGTTTAAACAGAAACACCAAAAAATGATCAACAATGATCAACAAAAAAAGCAGCCATCCATTACCGTGAACCAAAGTGAGCACAACAGACTTCACTGTTCAGACCTGGGTGGGATGACCCTCCTTTTCCTCCCTTCACTCAACATAATGCTAGTCAGCCCAGAAGTCTGCTAGCTGATGTAGCTGAACTGGTGGTTAGTGTTATGCCCTCCAAGAACATTGTGTCCAATTTAAAGAAGCTTTTATTGTAACATGACTACAGACTAAAACCTCTCCACACTTTTCGGCATGAGCCGTCATTAC
>JBBPDH010000002.1:8632540-8648994 GCA_037974565.1 Clupeocharax schoutedeni | reverse complement strand
CAATTTAAAGAAGCTTTTATTGTAACATGACTACAGACTAAAACCTCTCCACACTTTTCGGCATGAGCCGTCATTACAGAGGGCAATCAAAAATGATCAGTTCATCATACTACACATATATCAAACAAATTGACTTTAGTGCAGTATTTTAAATTAACACTACAAAAGCACAAAGCAGCTGATCATAGAGCCACAATATGCATTTACTAACAAGTGATTTTACTGCGGAATTTAAAAACTAATCAGAGAAGACGGAAAAATGATTTTTTTTAAGTACGCATGAAAAACTGAGATAGAAGGTTTTGTTCTGACAGTATCTTGCCTAAACTAGACTGGATTTTCAATCTCTTAACATAGCAGACGTGTGTGCTGTGTGACTCTTAAGATACAAAAATAAAAATACTGGGTCAGGACATTTTTGATAGCCAATATTAGAGGACTTGGATGAGTAACTACCTGTAACTTCCATAAGAAGTCTAGCCTGGCAGTGGATTCCACTTGCTGGGCGTGCAAATAGAGTGCTAAAACAAAGACAGTGATGACCACCGGTGTCATGACCTTCAGAGGAACCCGTGATTCTGTGCTGCAGCTGAAAAACAGGAGCCATGAGCAGTTTTAAAATAGCACCAGTGTCGATAAGAATGCAGAGTCCACGTATTTTCTGTTATTTACTGGCTTTCCAACAATTAAACATCTGCGACCAATTTAATGTGACAGACAGAACAACACAAGGAAGAACGAAGAAACAATCTTCCTTTCACAAGAATACAATTACGCTGAGATATCATGGCAAGATCTCAGTTTTGCATCTACAAACATTAGCAGGATAGTATGTACTTGTCTAGTGATAGCCATCATCATGGCAAAGCAATCAAAGCAACATGGTGTGGTTCGAGGGATTGATATCACCTCAGTGATTCCATTTAGCTGATAATATCTTACCTTGTTCCATTCTTGCACTGACTGTGAATGCAAAACAAAAAGGGGAATGTATTAGAAAGGTACAGCATGACAGATATTACTTTATCTTCAAGATAAATGATGCAAATCTGAGCCCAATCAACATTCACTCAGGAACGCTTTCAGTAGTTTGTTCAAAATGGAACTGAAAGCCTCTGAAGCTGTAGGAATGCGTATGAGAGACAAGTAGCACATCGGTGTAAATCAAACCTTCCTCCTCTTGGAAAGGAGCTGTTTATTCAGTCATACAGATAAATGTCACCCACTGCACTTTCTATGGCTTTATAATTATGACAAAAACGATAACTGATTATGCTGATTACAGTGAATAGATTTCATTTCACACTCTGGCTGTAATTTTCTATCCCATATGTACACCTGTGATTTGCCAGAGCACTCAAAAAACATTGAGCATTGATTGATCTGAGCAAGACACACAAAAAACCCCCCAAAAAATCCTGATGCTTAAGGAGTGTTGTTTTCACCTGGTAATGATTGATTTTTATGTAACACAATAATGTAATGTGTTAAGTGTAATCATTTATTTTCCAATTAACTAATTGCTGAGAGCAAAACTGACATTTCAGTCGATATGTTGTTATTGCACCGCCTTACTTCCCTTTCTCATATACAGTACACTGTGAACACAGAGTCACTCACATGGCATTGGTGATCACCAGCAGGTCACCATTGTCAAACAGGCTGACCACCGGCACCTCCACGATGAGCACGTACAGGATCTCTATGAAGAGCATGAGGAAGAGTTTCCCTATGCTGCTCATTTGCAGAAACACCGAGCAGGCCAAAAGGCTGAGCAGCACACATGATGAGAAGTACTGAAGAAGAGGAGCAGTGAAGCAAAAAAAAAAAAAAGAGTCAGATACACCTAATATTACTTCAAAGAATCTAGTTTAATGAATATAAATATATTCGTTATATTAGATTCATAGGCCTTTACATAAGCTTATCAGTCCTGGCCTAAGAAACCCTCAGCCATCATATCTCTAAAATTACAACTGTACAGGATAATACTTTTTTTTTTTTAATGTAAGTAAAGGGATCAAAAACTGTATCTACTGTATATATATATATAAACACATAAAAACACTCTTATCTACTGTAAAACTATGGATCATGAAATGCTGACATAAAAGCCAGTTGTCATGTTTAATGAAAAAAAATGTTTACATGGTTTTTATATGTCTAACGCAATACAGAACATGAGTTGAGTTTTGTTCACCTCAGGAAAGTTGCAGGCTGGTGAAGAGCTGTTGCAGAAGCTATCGTGGGACCAGAGTGAATATTTAAAGGTGGAGTTACACACATGGCAAGCGCTGACACTGCTGGGGCTGATGTTAAACTCTTGGCCCAAACACTCCTTCAGATCATCAGTGCTGCATGTGAACTGGGAAACAAACATACCCATACACCCACACCCACACCAAAACAACCAGGACACTCTGTTCAAAACTTGGGCATGTTTCAGTAAAGACAAATACTGCTGGCCAGCATACACTATACAGACAAAAGTACTGGAACGTTTGACCATTACACCTACGGGGACTTTAAAAAACACTGCACTGACCTGAACATTTGACTTTGCAGATATAACAGCTTTCTGTGGGAAATTGCGCGAATTCATTTTGTAGAGCATTAATGAGTTCAGGCCTGGCTCACAATCTCCATTCCAGTTCATCCCAAAAGTGTTGGATGGGGTTGAGGTCAGGGCTCTGTGTGGCCAGTCAAGTTCTCCCACACTAAACTCACCCAACCCTATTTTAATGGAGCATGCTTGTGCACTGGGGCACAGTCATGTTGGACTAGCCTTCTTTAAAAACTATTTCCACAAAGTTGGAAGCATACAATTGTTTTGACATGCTGAATCATTAAGATGGCCTTTTATTGAAAGTAAGGGGCCTAGCACAAACACTGAACAGTGGCCTAATACTTTTGTCTGTACACTGTATGTAAACTCACCAGAAAGATAGAAAAGATACTTTATTTTCTAATACTTGGTTATGTGCCCCATTGCCTTGAAAACATGTGAATCCCATCAGGTAAGGTAAAGCACCAGGTAGTCTCAGCCTTAGACGTCACGCCCACGGAACATTGGCTAAACGTCTGATGCATATAGTACACTTAACTGGAAACACTTCAGGAATCTTGAAGTAGTCATCTGATTTGATGGTTGAATTTTATCGGATTTCCGGGGGACGCGAGTGTCGCGTTTATTTTTGGTCCGCTGGGAAACAGTGCAGACGTGTGATCACAGACGTGTGATCTACTGATTTACTCTGTGATTTGATCAGATGTGGTAATGCAGACACCACTGTTCTTATACGGGCACGAACAGATCAATGACTTACTGCTTGTTTTATTCTCCTTCTTTGATTTTCCCTGAATGCCCCGAAACGTGACGCTGAACGAAATGAACTGTGATTGGTTGTTTGACATGTCGGTCAAACAGCCTTATGGGCGGGCCTTGGCCAAAGAAAGCTGCTATGAATTCCAGACCTTCAGCCGTCAGTCTGAAGGTCTGGCTCCGCGAGACTAGGCACCAGGAATACACTCTAGATCACAGGTCTCGAACTCCAGTCCTGGAGAGCCAAAGTCCAGCACATTTTGTGACTGTGTTTGAGTTCCTATTCATTCTGGCCCATTCTTACTACAAATGGGTGCACATTTCAGCTACAGTTGTGTGGTGTGTACAATGTGTACCTACTCCACTACTACCTACTACTTTCTGCGGATTTTCCACATTTAGACACCTAGTCATACACAAACACCCTTCAGCTGGTGTCCTAGAATGAGGAAGTGCCAGAGTAGCATTCAGCTTGGGCAGCTGAGCTGTTCTTTTAATGAGTCATTTATATTAAAATAATACTATGCCTGAAATCACACTGACAGATTATGTATTTACAGAAATAATTTGGAGTAATGACTTTTAACGTTTGTTAGCTATAGTCTCATAGCTCCATTGCTTAACAAAATTTGGACACCATACATTTCTTGGCTAATTTCTCAAAAAATTCTTCTTAATCAAAGGGATGCATCACCAAGTATCAGGAAAAAGAGTATTAGAAACTAAAACTGTAATTGTCATTACTACTATTATCCATTATTGTAATGTCCAATGTGCTATTTTAGACGTACATAGAAGGACTTTAATTCTATGAGTGTACTGATCTCTAATATAAACAATCATGATTTATATTGACTTTCAATTGAAAAATGGCCAACTCACAATGTTGATGATGGCTGAGAGAAAGACCAGGACTATAGTGAAGACTCCCACCAGAGTGCTGTTAAGTCTGGACTGAACAATCCTTTTAGACAGGTTCTGTAGGGGCACTGGGAACAGCTGTCCAACAAAGAAAATGAGAGAGGAGCACCATAGCTTCAAATTCAGCATCTAAAAACAAATCTTAAAGCGGCCACAACCTACATTTCTGCATTTTCCCTAAAAATCCATGTATAACATTTGTGTTGTGTTTAAGTAGTTTGTGGTCAAGTATGATTTTTATAATTCGTGTTTTATCATTTATAATTCATATACATTCATACATCATTTATAAATGATCATGTTCAACGTCTCTTGATACTTTAGACGTAAAAAGGCTGGTTTCAGCAACACTACCGTTTGTGATCCTTTCTGTGTAGGTCACACACACGCACATTCCCACACCTGTCTAAGCACTTAGCACATATGTGCTTTGTAGTTTAATTTAATAGCCTGTAGTCCCTCAGTTTCACCTTATTATTTATTAACGTCCCCTTTACCCTATCCATTAATGGTCAGGACCCGGAGGACCACTCGGAAATGTTAGGTGAATCATTCTCAGCACAGCGATATCTTATATTATAATACAGACACACAGACACACATGATTATTGCATTGCTACCATTCAAAAAGCAGTTTGGATTGAGAAACCTAAAAACCTCAAAGTATTTGGATGGATCCAAGCAAAAAATAAATAAATCAAAAGGAATACTTTCAGCAGCTTAACTTCAACATATGGAATAAAGAGCGAATGGTACATTTAGCCTCTTATACAGTGTTTATGTACTACATTAAGCCTATTTATTTAGTAACAAAATCATTTTTTACCAAACCTAGGGCTGGAACTAGGACTGGGCAAAAGTCATTACAATGTTGAGCCCAGCACCACAATACCACCCACCCAACCATAACTACCAACAGTGGGGCTCACTCTACCACACACTATATCATTCCAGTGTCTCCAGTGTAACCATTTTTTTTACTTGCTCCTTATTTATTACTTATTTGCCGGGATTTCCCTGGGGGATGAAACTGAGCTGTAGAAACTGATGAATATGTAGTTTTTAGAAGTGTCAGCTGGAGCATGCAAAAATGAAGGATGAGTTTATTCTAATTATAATAATAGCTTCTTGTGCCTAATTTACAAAGGGAAAAGAGCTTATTTAGTCACACTCAATAATACGCAGTGAAAGCACATTTTAATTTAGGGCAAACATTTCTAAATCTACACTTAAACAAATCATTCTTAATTGTTATATTAAGAAGAGTGCCTTTAAGGACATGGTGAAAGTGTTACTATTATAATAAAAGTTACAACATAAATCCACCTTTTTTGCAGAAGCCCCAGACATGGTTGGTTGGTGGTAGCTATCAATTTTGAGAATTGAGAATGATGGCAATCTAACATATACCTACAAACGGTTGTGATGATTCATTGTATCTCCATGTTCTGCACTGATGACATTAGCACAAACATTGCACATCACTTAAGAAGTTTCTCCAGACTGTCCTCTTTTGTTAAGTACTGGCTAAAATGATGCCCTTTTTAACAACCATCGTGATGACATTGCCTAACCTTACTGTGAATGGAGTATATTTTGCAGATAAGTGGAAAATTCTGCTAATCTTTTTACAGGGTGCCCTTCTGGTCTCTAATCTTTTCACCATCAACCCAGCAGAAGAGCATCCATGGGCGGTGACCTTGTGGGGACATTGAACTACACGAGAGTTTTTGATTGAGCAGCATGAGGGACTTTTCTGAAAGACATTTCATGGTCAGGGGTGAATCCAATTCTCCAGGTCAAACTAATTCTCCAGCTGAAGGAAAAGAGGGACTTTGGTTTGTCATTAGCTGCCAGAAATCTGAGCCTGGTCCACAGCAGCATCCGCAGAGGCCTGCCAGATTCTCACTGTGTCTCTGTCTGAAACTGTCTGACTCAAGGTCTCTAAGGAGCAGCCAAAGCTGAAACTACTTTAAAAGAAAAAAAAACCCCAAAACAACACAATCACATCCACACGGGTCATTTACCAAAAGTTTGTTTACCCTCTGGTGTGGGCTCGGATCTTGAAAATGACCAGTAATCATGTCAATGTCACTGTCAGACTCGGATGGTGGCTCAAGCCTCTGTTAGCACAGTCTTTGTGACAGACGGGTAGCGGGACATTGCTGTATTAGATTGTGGTGTTTTGCTATGCCGTGTTGTTTTGTACTAAGGGGATTTGTTTATCCCTGCCACCTGCATTTCTTTGGCTTCATGTCATTTACAAGCCTTATAAATCATGGATGGCTTTTTTCTTATATATTTATATCTGGCTTTTTTTATCTGTGATTTAAAGGTGGATTATCTATCTCTTTGTTTGTATAGCCCTCTCTTCATCCCTCTCTCCATCATTCTCTATATCTCACTAGACAAGTATCTCAAATCTAATTTGAAGCATATTTGGTTTGAACAACTCTCTGAATAATAAATCTGACTTTTCCCCAACCAAATTCAAGTCACATTTGTAGGAGGTTTCAAATCTGATTTTTGTTTTAAAAAAGGTTATAATCAGTCAGATCTGTTTGAAGTACAAGATGAATAAAAGCTGGATAATGTTTTGCATATGTCCAAAGAAAAACAAGTCACTCCAAAAAGGTAGCTGTATATATAAAAACACGTTTAAATCTTGCGCAAGTTAATGTAAAGCATTTTATTTACTAATAATTTCTACTGAGTTATTTTTTCACACCATGTACAGGGCAGCTGCGGTGTTCAAGTGACAAATAAAAATCACCAAAAAATTGGAGATGGTTTTCTTTGGACAGCAACAATATGCAGAGCCCATTTCTCTTTGCACACTGTGTTGTGTTTATTTTTATATTCATGAGAGAACAGATGGGGAGTGTTGGACTGAGGGCTGTTAACCACATGTCTCATCAGGACATTAGGACTACATCCAGAGAATTTTCAGATAGGACTGATTTTTAAACCATGTTTTGTTACACTGTTTACATTGTTTTTTTAATGTTGTACACTCTATCATACAAACTAACATTTTACACTCTATTCCCTGTGACCTTGAAACCTCGCATAGAACACCATTTAATTTATTAATTAAAACATTTAGTTAGTTAGAAGTTGAAATTAGCCTTAGCTTATCCTAATCTAATGCAATACCTCATTTTTAGTTGAAATCCAGCGCAATAATTCTGCTAGTTATAGGTGTTAAGCAATTGCAAATTCTAGCAGCACAAATGTGCCTAGTTTTACTTGCTGCCCTCTAGTCATTTTACTCATGCTTACACTGTTACTATGGCAAACAATACTGATAAGTAGGCAAATATAACCATGCAAATCAGATTTAAGAAACACCTAATTTGCCCTGCAGCGCAAACCCAACCCTAAACCCTAACCTCTAAGGTGGGATGTATGTGAGCCCACTCATATTTCTCACTCTCATTATACTTACATTTCATAGCAGTCACATAGTAAAAATAGTATAAAAACTCAAGATTTACAACTAAATGTAAGTTCTAGGTTGCCATGAATTAACTGTAAATCTGGATGTTTGTACAAGCTGAGGACTGCTTCGAGGACATGGATGAACTGTAAGCATGAGGAAAGTGAATGATAAAGGATCGCTTACCAGGTAACAGGAGTAAACGGCTGAGACAAACATGACAGCCATCAGAATGATGAAACAGGACACATAGAAGCCGGTCATCAGCCTGGAGCTGAGGAACAGAGACAGAAAGAATATAAAAACACTGACACTGCAGCAATGTACACTGACACTGAAAGGAAAAGTTCAACAGAGTCAGTGAAAGAGAAAATGCAATGAAACAAGGAAAGCATGAAACACAAGAGAGCTGATAAAGTATCCTAGTGGAATCACACTTGAGCTGGTGCGAAAATGGCCACACCGGCTCTAGCCATCAGTAAACGGAGCAGAGGTACAGTGGTGCCAGGCTGCTGACGGGACGTTAATTAAAAGTGGCCGTCATCGGACCAGCAGAAAAGGACAGCGAACAGCTTGTTGCCTCCACTGCATCTGTTTCTCTAAAAGTACTGGAGTGCTCAATGCCTCGCCTAAGTGAGAAACCACAAAATAACTTATCAGGGGTTGACAATTTTTTTGCTGTAGTACTCTAATGAGTACCTACATTAATGTTTTACATTACAACCTTAATTACATTACAAGTCAAGTCAACCACGGGATCATTTGACACCCAAAAAACCCCACCTCAAAATTCTAATATGATGGGCGTCTATTTTCTCACCACTAACTGGTCGAAATGAGGAAGGCACGCTGGCAGAGCCACTCGAGTTTCAGAGTTACAGGGGGCAGATCACTCCTCTCTGGACTGGCGAACAATTTTGATTGGTGCAGAAGCGGGGCTCTGCGCACCAGCAGGAACTACATGTTTATTATTTTTCTTTTTAAGGGTTTCCTTTCCCCGAGTGGTGGTACTTAGAGATCCAGTATGAAGTTACTTAAATTAGTTACGCATTTGCGCAGTGAAGACTGGTGCACATTTTTCGTACCACATATGCCAATTGTTGCATGCATTTCGCTTACGTCAATACCTGCTTATTATACAGGATAAAAGGGCTTTTCTCTTCCCCCATTTTTGTTTTCTTTGTATGTGCTATATTGCGTCCAACACAAGCCAAAATACTTATTTTCAGACGTTCTGAGCTACTAATGAGCCAGTAGGAGGGGCTGTGATCACGATGACCACAAAGTTACAGGTTCAAACCTCCCTACTTTCAACCACTGTGTCCTGGAGCCAGACATTTAATCCTTCCAGGGGGACTGTCCCTGCAACCAATGATTGTAAGTCGCTCTGGATAAGGGCGACCTGCATAATATAAAAACATATTCATGAGCATCCTTCTTCTAGGGGTCTTTAGTAAAGGCAACTGTAATATACAAAGCCAACTCTGCCATTTGAATTCTTCAATGTTTTTTTTGCATGTCTATTTGGTTTTACAAAGCCGTAAAAGAGTTCTGCTCAAAGATCCTAATCTGATACTAGTTAGGACACTTTCTGCATCTAGGTGATCATTATTGTTTACACAAGTAATTAATTTGCCGAACAATAAGCCAAGCAACAGTTAAAAAACTAAATAAGACAAAACAAAACAAAAAATTGTAAAGGAGAGTGGGCTGAAGTACTGAAACAGGGGGTGATCCTTTATCCAGCTCAGTGATCTCCTATCTTTTACTTCAACGTTATAAGTTGCGCTGAGCTGGAAAAAGTTTTTTTGTGGTTTTTTTTGTGTTGTATACAAGAAAATGTGAAGGAATCCCACAATTCTTTTGACAGCCATGCTGGAATAGAAAAGGTTGTTCCCCACAAGGTTGGAAGTCTGGGATTGACCAGAATGTCTTGGTACGCTGAAGCATGTCCTTATAGTGTATAACACACACAATTTTTTGTTGATTATTTAATTGGATATAAAGCAATGCAGTGAATACTTACTGGGGTACTATGACAACTTGGATGAAGCAGATGAACAAAAAAACGAGAGAGGCACATGCTACATACGCTCCAAACCTAGAATCCACTTGCTTAGAGTACTGAGAGAGAGAAGGAGAGCATGAGGAGGAAAAAAAACAGAGAGAAACACATTTTACTTTAAATGAATGAAATTAACCCATATTAACAGTAAGAGCTGCCGCATTAAAGGAAACCAAAAACAGAAGCACGTTTCAGGGACCATGAAAAACATGAAATATCTAAAAATATACAAAGATGATAAAAGAGTGGGGGGTACACATCACTAAGAAATATAGCAGAAGACTTTTATTAATGGAATTTACAGAGCAATGAGGAGAATATTCAGTGGTAGAGATGATGGGAGCAGCTCAGATCCCATGTCTACACGGACAAGAGAAGAAAACAAAAGCACCAATTACGTCTCCTTAAATGCAACAGCTGTCCCTCTGATCTGAATCAGAGGTGGGAGGACCAGTTAACTGCTAAAAGGGGCAGTAATTGCAGGCAGTGGAGGGAAAAAAAGTGCTGCATTCTCCCTCCATTACATTTTCATCCCCCTGCCACCATCAAAGCTTTTTTCTTCCCCTTCTGTTCTGCTTCTCCATCCTCAGTGTACCCCTCTGAGTGATTATGCAGACAGTTGATCAGTCGTGACTGATTAAGAGACGCGTGCACTGTTCAGTTGTTCAGTCGTGACCAGGGTTTTAATAGAAGTGCGCTGACTTCTCAAACAACCCTTTTTTGCTAAAATTTCACCCGCTGACTCACTCTGCACCTAAGATCTTCTAGATCTGGGCTTCTCAACCTCCAGTGATGGGCTGTGAATCTAAAATCGAGACAGGTTATTGGTCCGCAACTGGTTATTTAATTTCATCTAATGTGGCCAAGTGGGTCTTGGCAACATGCTGTGATAGCTAGGGGGCCTTAATGTTGAAGAAGTTGAGAACCATAGTTGTAGTTCACCTCAGTCACATGCTCTGAATACTGTCACACCTCTACAACAGTGGTGACAAATTTAGCTCGATGTGGCAACATACAATTGGTCGTGGCACTTTAGAGAAGAGCGCGTGATGCAGATGCGTTGAAGGTGTGAAAATGCATTGTGGTATTGTGATGTCGGTTCAACTACACACATTTCAAAATATTTCAATGGATTCAAAGTGATTACATAAATAAAGTATGAGCTCAATTTTCTAGACACCAAAAAATTGCACTCTGCAGTGGGTTGGCTGATTGAGTCCCTGCCTTGTGCCACAGGATAGGCTCTGGATACCCATGCCCCAGGAAGAATTAAGCGGTGACTGAAAACACAGCTGTAAACACATAACTATGCAAAACATATTCACAAGTTTACAATATACAAGCGATACATCCACTGCATCCCCACACAAGGGTGACACAAGGCACAAAACCCCTGAGAGCAACTCAGTAGCAGTACAGCCCCAGATATAAACTCTAAATAAGGGTGTCTGCTAAATAATGTAAAACTTTTACATTGAATATAAAAATGGATTATAAGTCTTTAAATTTGTTTCTGATTTAGCTGTGCCATAGTTATGTGAAATTCTTCAGTGATCCTTATTAATCCCTTCACTAACTTATTGGATTTTACTCACGTCCAATTCTACCCCTCAGCTAGGACTCCCCCAACCTCCAACAAGGACACCCTAGTCACACCAACACCAACACTAGAAGGGAGTCACACTAGATGTGAAGTGTCACTGCATCTTTTAATCTTTTTTTGGACAAGCATCATGCTGAGTGGTGGGCGTTGTGTGAATAATTAATGGAGGAAGAACATAGCACTGCAATTCTCTGACCCACCTAGAGAGTGCCAGGCTAACAGTGCTTTCTTGGACAGATGCTGCAGTATCACCAGGGATAAACTTGTGTTCTCCTAATCACGGGCCCCCATTTAGACCCTCACTGTACTTCATGTGGTGTGACCTTTGGTTGTGGTTTTAAATTGTAAAAAAGTGATGCAACATTTACACACCTAATAAGCATATAAAGATCTCTATTGTTATGTTAAAGAGTTTTGTGTTTTTCATTCAAACGCTCATAAAGAAAAGTGAGCCCAGTTTACAGTGTGTTCACTTTGTTCCAACTCCGAGTGTACCTTCTTTTCCAGGTCAGGCTCGCGAAAGGTCAGCAGGAATTTCTTGACATGTTCAGAGCGCAGGCGGTCGATGCTGCGGGCATCGATGGCGCGACCCAAAAACTCATCCACCTCGTCCTCGGGGTTCAGGTTTTCCTGAGTGTTTCTGAAAATGAAATGTCTAGATAACACAAGACGAGACACCGTTGTTCCACTTTGTGCCTCTCCTGACTGTCGGCCTTCATCTCGACAAGCAGCCACACTCATGCCCACCACCAGAGCTTGCGGCACACCCACGCATGAACAGCAGCAAGCAGAATGCTTCAAAAGGAGCACAGCTCCCCATCAATCGGCTCTCTCGTTAACGGTGTGATCACCTGATCACAGACCACACAATGATTATTATGCAAGATGGTCATTGTCTTGTGCCGAGCTCTCCACAGTGATTAATGCATGATACTGAATGTTGGGCGCTAGTCATAACATGCAGACTTCAAGATAAACTGGCCTGTTTATTGTATAAGCACCATCACTGTTCATTATGGTGAAACTATATCAACTCTACCAATACAGGCAATTAAATTCAACAAAGATATGGAAGGTCATCAAATACTAAACTGGTATTCTGAATAGCAGCAGAGTAGTCCTGTCAAAGCACTGGTCTGATTCGCGCTTTTAGACACTTTCACAGTTTGATGGCTGATGGCGCAGTGAGCCAATGTGATGATTCATGCATGGACTCCACAGCACACTGACTTTGTCCACTGACTGCGGATAAACAGTATTTCATGCACCGTAAATCCCCAGATCTTTTTCACCTAGTGAGCAGGAGACAGAAAGCATGTTTTCTGGTGCCACCTTGAAAACCAAAAAAATACTAAGCAAACTTATTCCACACATTATAAGTGCTCTAATAAAGGTAAAGCTCCCCAGCAACTTTCCAAGGTGGGCCAACGAAAACTTGCAGCCAGCAGCTTTTCACCAACACCGATGAGACAGAACTGGGTGAAAGAATAGAGGGGTAATACTCACTTGTCCTTGGGGTCTTCAAATCCCTACAGGAGGAGAGAATATATTAACAGTATGAACTGAGGTGTTGTTAAGACTGAACTCTGTGTGTAAAAGAGAATCAGTGCAGCTCAATGTGTTTCTAGCACAACAGTGACCCCCTCTGGAGGAGTCTGGCAAAACAAGTATGACAAAATCAAAAAAGTTATTTAAAAGCTTAACCATGGCATTCTTCATGTCCCTGAAAAAATGATTGGCACCATCTCCCGCAGTCTTGCTGACATACTTTAATACCTAGATACAATATAATCCATATAATCCGAAAAACAAACATTACATATGCACATAAAACAAAAGTATAATCCAAAAATGTTACCAGTTAATCATTCAAATAGGTACATTTGCATTATCTTAAGATAAAATTTATAAGAAATATTAAGAACATACTTGAAAAACAATTAATAACTAATCAATAAGTCTAGGGTACAGATATAAGATTTTAAGAATATCAGGAGAATACCATTGTCTTATGCTCTCCAAAACGTTCCTTAAAATATATAGCAAAAACATCCTATAGAAGTTATCTCTGAATCTAAACCCCCAACATGCTTCACTGCTGCAACTGAGGTACCAATGATAAATGGTGTAGCAAGAACGTATGAGCCCTGAACACCTCATCGGTCATCCAAACACCACACGCATGCTGCTCCACAGTAGGGAGGATACAGTGAAAAAAGATAAAAAGTGGAAGGCAGGGAGGGTGGAGTATGAAAGATTTCAACAGAATTTTCCCTATAACTCAACTAAGACCTTGCAACAGTGCAACAGTGGTCTGTGCAAGACCTTCAATAAAAGCAGGTCACCACCACTTTTTTCACCTGAATCATATTACATTACCATAATTTATCCTAAGTGACTGACAATTTGAGGATTCAAGCTTCAAGAGGGAGATCTAGAGAGGACTAAATCCTTAAGTAGGGAGTACTGCAGGAAGAAAACATGAATTAGAAGAGAAGGTGCTCTCTGAATAGATTAATCTTAAAGAGGTTTTTGAAAATAAAGAGAGGTTCCCCTGCTCTGCTAGCCCTTGGCAGCTCATTCCATCAGATGGGAACCATGAATAAGAAGAGTCTGGACTGGGTTTGCCAGACGAGGTTCCATGAGGGAACATGGAAGGGAGTGAGGAGGAACAGGCTGAATGAAAGGGTTAAGGTTACTAGATGCAAACTCAGAAGTCACTCTGTTGCCAAGAGTTAGTGACCAGAATTGAATTCATGGGTAGCTGTTACGGCTAGATTCTGTCCTGACAGACTAGGGAAGGATGCGACATGGGAATAGGCTTCCATTCTTTGGTGAGGGTTTAATAATCATAACATAAGGAAACAAACAAGGGATGGTGGCCACACAAAACTAATAAGGCAAACAGAGAACAGCACAGACCAGGGGTGAGGAAACAGGTGCAGGTGAGAGGCAAATAAGAATGTGACATAGTCCAGGTGACCCATATTAAGGATAGTCCTAGTCCGATGGCAAACCCTAGTTGTTGCAGGCGGGAACTGTGACAGTAGCCAGTGTAGGTCAATTAGCAGAGGAGTGATGTGACCATGTGCGTCCTGTAAGGTTCTTTTTGTACAAGCTGGAAGACCCACTAGTAGGGTACTGCAGTAATCAAGGTGAGAGATAACCATGGCTTGTACCAGGAGCTGGTCGGCACACAAACTAGTAACATATGATTTTGTTGATGTTATATAAAACAAAGTGACGTGACCAGAACAAGTGGACATTTCCATTCAGTTATGTGTTGCTGTTGTAACACAGTCCATCACAGCATGTTACGCAGCATACGTTTAATGTGCTATTTAAAGTAACTGGCCCTGTGTTTTTATGTGTTCGTTTTCAATGACTCAAAACCCCAAAATAAAGAGAGAGTGATACCGCTTATCATTATAAACCACAGTTGAGGTATCAAAACAAAATGCACAAGAAAAACAGCAGTTCTGTATTTGTACTGCAAGAATATACTATTCCAGGAAAATTTAAATTATTAATAAATTAATAAAATGACCAGAGTGGCATCTATTATATTACTATGCTGTTATATTATTATGCAGTTACTCTATACTACTGTCTTTTTCAGGCTGTACATAATTGGTGCATTTTTTTAAATGAAAGATCCAGTAAGTTCTGCTGATATGCACATAGGCAGTAAAGCATGCTGTCTGAAAATAACATTCATATTGTCCAAACAGGGAAGATGCTGTATGTGTGAACTGAACATCACTCATAAAGCACTCGGTTTCCATGTTCCAGTTTTTGGCAACAGTCGGCTAGTCTCATTCTATTCATTTTGTACTGTACAGCTGAAATTGGCCTTGTTTTCCAATAGGCAGCATGTGAGGGGGAGCAAACAGAAGTGGGGAGATTAGTGGCACAACTGTTTGTTGGAAGTCACATTTGGGCCCCACGTGAGAATGGCGTGCCACTGCTCGGTGTAAACATGTGAGTTACCTCAGCGCAACCTCGACAGTGATCTAGCCTAGTGGAAGGGCCTTCGGAAACGACAGAGGGAAAACTCGATATGGTCATATTGTGCTGTTTTTATAGCTGGAGTTCCCTGAGGCACTCATGTGACTGTTTCACACAAACACTGTGTCATGCTCACTGATCTGCTCTGGCACTTGTTTTTCTTTGTGTCAAACAAATCAGGAAGTGCAGCAGGGCTGATTCTGTGGAGCTCGGTTTGGTGCCGTGATGTACAATGACTGACACTTTGCTGTGGACTATGCAGAATCAAACAAGTTCTTCTAAATAGATGCTAGAGGACATGCAAAATACACATTTTCATTTTCAATTTCTAATTTTTATTAGAAATTACGATATAGAATTTCTCTGTGTGTGAGTCAGAGACAACACAAGATATTAAGTTTTCAAAGTCATCACAAACAGTAATTACACAATAATACACTAGTGGGAAAACGCCCTGATCTTGCACAGCTGCATAGAAATGCTATTATATTTTATATTATAGCTTCCAAAGATTTACTGATGTCTAACTTACTCTGGACTATCAGTTAATAGCTACAAAACTATTATTTGTGCAACACATTTAAATGCAGTATCAGAAGCTCATAGCAGATTAAAAATGTTGACTGAAAATGAAACTCCAACTTCCAGTAGTACAGCAATTATATGTATTATGTTTATTGCAATGAAGAGCAGTTTGGTTTTGTTATTCATATTCATTTGTATCCCCTGATGCTATTTATTGCAGTACCTGTTATTTATAAGAAACTTTACTCTGGCTTTATTATATTTAATGTCAAGATGCTGATGCTACATGCTACAGACAAGTATACTGGAGTTGTACTACCAGAGACTAACATTATCATCATGGGATGATTCTCGGCCAGCCCTGTTTCAAACTCAGAACTAACTGTAGTATAATTTATGTTATCTGGAACCATAAACAGTACAACACTGTAAACATTCCCTCCATTAGTCACAGAAAGTAAGGGAGTGTTCGCACACACCGTTAACACTAGCAGCGGTTAAAGTAAAAAAAAAAATTACTACTTTTTTTGTGCACAAACGTATTTTTAAATCGCAGACACGGTCAGTCACA
>JBBPDH010000002.1:8602058-8616279 GCA_037974565.1 Clupeocharax schoutedeni | reverse complement strand
CATTTATTTGTGTGTGTGTGTGTGTGTGTGTGTGTGTGTGTGTGTGTGTGTGTGTTAGTATACAAAAATGACAAAACTATCTGCAAAACTAGAAAGGTAAATTTGTACAACACATGGAATTTCTCAGTATCACAGGACCACAACAGAATTATGCACTGTCTAACCATGCATAACTCACAACAAAAGTTATACTTGCACAAGCACTACAGCTTAATCACTGGAACTTACCATCCATTCCCCCTCATCCAGCAGCCTTAGACACAGATCACTGGTATGGAATCATACAGGACTATTATTGTCGCTATATAAAAACAGATCCTGGTCCCTTTGTTTGGTTGGTGAATTATAAGCAACAGTAAGGTTCTCTCTGAGGGCCCAGCTTAAACATCCTATGTTGAGGAAAGGTGGGTGGGCTGCTCTAAAAGCATCCAGAGCAGGTCCTTAAGCCTCACTTAATGGCTAGCGTGAGTCATCAGCTCCCTGCAGCTCAGGCCCAATGTGAAGTGCTGTAAGCAGACAGCCCTGCTGTCTAAAGAGCCCGGACACTCAAACACTTCAGGAGCTTCTGCTTGAGACACACACCTTCCGAGGGTTAATGATTTCATAAGGTGCATATAATCTGAAATCACTAAACTGGATAAGTACCTACAAAGAAATGTGTTTTTGACAAAAATGCATATTTCTCTACAAAAGCAGAATAATAAAGATGAAAAAAGTCTGTCCCCATCCTTTTATCTGACAGGATGACATAACACACTCCCAACATCCCAAGCATCCTTCAATTATTTGTTTAACGGCAAAAATCACATTAATCAGTCCCTACAGTCACGTGTGAACATACTGTGCCATAAAATGAAGAATAGGACTACCTGATCCATGTGTTGACAGAAAATTGAACTAGGAGAAAAATGGCAGGAAATGAGTTCCTGGGGAAAATTCCAGTAAGCAGAGTGAAATCAGGGTCACCAATAGCCTGTTGTTGAGGAAGCTGTTGAGGGATGCTTCAGCAGGTCAGCATGGAAACTGGTCCGGCATAAGCTCTGGCCAAAAAGCCCCAGGAAGGAATGCTGCGTAGAATTACTCTTCCTGCTTACATAACGTGACCCTGTAAGTCCTTCAAGGGTCACTGCCCGGCCTGTATTAAAGCAGCTGGAGGGGTTTAGAGGTTGTTCCTCGTGACCCCAGTACCCTTCGGAGCAGGCACTGCCAGTTGTGCAGGCTTTCATCTTTGAACCACTTAACCTCCCACCGACACCATCCTGATCATGCAGCGTCGCTCTCTGCTGTGTTTTGTACCCAACCACACAATACAGGCATCCAACTGGGACGGCACGGCAGTCTTTCTCTCCTTCACAGAACGACATACCGTTCAAGCTAGAAGTCCAAATGAATGTCTCAGTCAGATGAGCATGGCATTCAGCATTAAGTCAGCTGGTAAAGTATGTGTGAATGCTTGCTTCATAGGCTTAAAATGAAGCCTAAATAAACTTCATGCTGCCAGACTGGTGGCACCACCTCAAAATATCTGGAGGGACTTGGAGTTCTGTATAATAACATTTCTGTAGCATTGTATAACATTTTTCACCTCTGCATGAAATTTGCTGTAGCATTACTACAATTCGTTATCATGAGGGAGACTGGTCGTCTAAAGAAATGATTTCTATACATTGTCATTTGAAACACACAGAAAACACAAAAACACACACACATCAGACAAACGTCTTCCTGTTTCAGGCCTAAGAGCAGCTGGTCCTGCATAAGGTTGCGTGTCTGCTTTTTCTTCCACCAGAATTTCCTCCCTTCTGCATGGGTTTCTCTCCATATGTCTCTTTATGGGCTTGAGTCAAGAACAAGCAGTGAAGCTCACACCAGTTATGTGACCACCCTCAATAATCAAGCATTTTGTCCTTTAGGAACAGACCTGTCAATATTTCACTTAGGGAGATGAGAGCCACATTGGTTGGTGGCACACTTACATAAGGCCTTTGGTGGTGGTGGTAGAGGGGGGAGTCCTGAGTGACTTGCTAGAAGGCTTTTCTTTTTTATAAGAGAGCGAGCAGGACAGGCACAGGCCGAGGTCTGCTGACAAACAGGCGAAAGGCAGACAGAATGCCTGGCCCACTAGCAACACAAACATCATGTGCCAGATCACGGCTCCACAACCCTCACTTTTCTGTAACCGAAAGCCTTAGCAGGAGCTGCTTCTTCCTGTTCTCAGTCTGTCACTCAACTGAGCCCCAATTACAAAGCAAAGGCCTGTGAGGAGAATGAGCCATAAAATCAGCCAGGCTTAGAGCCTAATCATTTCCCACCCCAAATAAGGCAGATAAAGACTAGAGATGCTTTCTCAGAACAGTTCACCAAGACTCACAGCAACACTTTGTTACATTTGAACACAGCAACAAAGCGTTATGTTGTGGGAAAATTTCATGATGAATGGATCAATAGAAATGCTAGAAAATGAGCAACAAAAATGATTAACAAAAAAGATTAACTACATACATTTAAAGCTCATTCTTATTACAGATGAGTGCAATAATTAAAAGTTATGAACGTGTTTCCCTCACCTTTTTATGTAGGTGAAATTTTTATAAATCTAAAAAAAATTGTCCACAGTAATAGTGTATAAATTACACCCTGTTTCATGCAAAGTTGACATAACTGATGATGTAAAAAGTGGAAAAGGTAGAAGATGATTCAATGATTTGAGGTTGAGGTTCAGGATTTTTTTTGGCATAATTTCATTTTTCATGTGAGGTTTAAAAACTTTGTTAAATTGTTTTTCATGACAAAGCATTTTTTTAGGCTGAAGGGACAAATTGTACACCAATGTCATGCATGTCTTAACAAAAGAAGAGATAATATTATAGGTGATGTGTAACGCAATGTTCAGTCTTGAAGGAATCCGAAGATCACATGCGTTAGTGATGTGAGTATATAGAAAATCTGTGTATATATAGTCTCACTAGAGGCCCTTGAGACATAACTGATCAAAATAACACAATGCATCATTGAAGCTACATGTTAGGTATGTCTCGTGGAAGCTCTGCACATGCCCTTTGGTGTTCGTAATGTTCCAGAAAGGTTTTCTTCAAATTTTTCATAAATGTTATGCTCTTCTTCAAATTACATGTGAACTCAGAGTCCAAATAATAGTCCTGAGAGCCCAAATCCATCATGCATTCTTAGGGAATAAGCTTAATCTTAGGTAATGTTGTCAAAAAACCATGGAGCTGAATGCTGTAGTCTAAAATAAATTAAGAAGTCCATCCAGCTAACACAAAATAAAGTGTCCAAGTGAATACATACACAATTCAGGTCCTGTGAGTTTTATATTGGTCACATAATGTAACACCATGATGAGGAATGTTGGTGGAATCATTTTATTCCAAAACCAGTAGAGAGATAAGTGTGAAAATGAAAACATTTCCTCAAATGCCTCTTAAAAGGAAATACAGCAATTCACTTTTTCCAGGCAACACACAATTCAAAGGAAGAAAATGAACGGAATTGAAAGAACCTTAGCATTTGCCAGGACAAAAATGAATTACTAATATTACTAATATGCAGTGCTAGCCCAGTGTCATTTTTTACTGACAGAATACTGAGCCTGTTGGTGGTCTCTGTTTGCCTGCATGCTTGTGCGTATGTATGTGTGTGTGAGCGTCTACAGAGCAGGTGGAGTTGACTGATTTGATTAGTCTATGATTACTGAAGCAAATAGAGAGGATTAGAGCACATACCTATTTTTCACTTAGCTGATTGGGACAGTTCACAGAAGCTCTTGAATTTAACTAAATGTGCTTCGTTTTGAGATTACCGGCAATGCTTGTTAAAAAAGTGCCGTTTCACCTTAAAAGAGCAGTGTATGATTTTTTTTCTTGAAGATAACTGAGAATATTTGTTTGGATGTGTGTACCAAAACAGTCATTATTCATTTACCATCAACATTTTAACAACTCTTTGTTTGTGTTACTACAGCAAATATGTATGTTATTACCATCTATTCACACTGACTGTTCTGCACTGTGCCTTGTTCAAAAAGCAGCCTGAGCTGAAACTCCCTATAACTTCATTGTGAACACAAACTGATGTTGCAGATTAACGTCCATATACGAGCTGTACAGAGCAGGGAGTGAACGGTACCTTTGAAAACAATGTTTAAAAAAGTAAGGACATTTCGTTTTCCATAAAAAGTAGATTGACCAAATGGAAAACCAGATATCCTCACATTACAGTCCAACTTGAGGACTAAAGAAAAGCAAAAACGTTTGAAGGAAAATTCCTAAAATGACTGGGGTTTGCATGTGGCGACTTCATAATCCTTGTTTTAATAAGTTGCGGCAAACAGGAGAGCGAGTAGGACTGAAGCCACTATTTCATGGCTCTCTGAAGTCAAATCCAACCCGCTCCTTGTCAAACTGTTTTGCCTTCAGCTAATCTAACGGCACTCCAATGGGTTTAGCATTCCTATTTGAAGAAAGTCAACATTCATCACAAGTACCTTGCACAAATCCCACCAGTCTAAAGTGAGTCTCACAGACTGTGGCCTCATATGGGCACAATTAATGATTATCCAGTATTTATTCTAAATAAAACAAAAACATATTGAGATTTAAAAGAAATCCAACCTGAACTCGGGTCCAACTGTTTTATCACACGGAGAAATAAATGGGATACAGCAGGGGGTGGTTTCATATAAAGTCTAATGGGGGTGCGTGTGTGTGAATGTATGTGTGTGTGTGCCTGAGTGGAGTGGAAGGCACATGATGTGAGGGAATGTGTCTGTAAACACAGAGGAGTGCTGCTCTGGACACGGTTAGTCAGGTCCAATCAGACTAAGGAAGCCTGTGTTTCTTGAAAGAGGAGAAGTAGAGAGAAGCACACATAGGATGACGGACATTTTTGTTTTGTTGTACAAATGTACATTAAGCTCATGAGTGCTGTCCCCTGTCACCACAAGATGGTGCTAAGGGTGGTGATTATTAGATTTACACACAAAAAGTGATCTGGTGTTCTAAAAATGTGAAAGACACACAAAGCCTGACACTTCCAACAAAGTAAATATTAGGGACGCACCGATCGATCGGTGATTCGCCGATCACTCGCACGTATTGCCGATTTCAAACCAATCTTTTTGGGGGGTTTCATTTATTTGTTTATGTATTATATTTTATTTAAATTTGTAAAGAAAATTTGTGAAAATAAAGCTTTATATTTAAGAAAATTAGATTTTTGTATTTGCTGTAGAGCTGCCACTATCATATGTCCCTATTATAAACTACCACGTTACATTAAAAAAGTTGAAACCCATTTTTTTGTGCTGTTGTCGTCGACAAAATGCAGCAGCTCTAATTTTCTGTTATCTGGGGAAAAAAATTGTATCGGCCGATCACACTTACAAACAAATCTGTAATTGGAATCGGACAAGAAAACTACAATCAGTGCCTCCCTAGTAAATATGCAGGTCAACTTTCTCAAACCGTCTGATAACATTTACAATATTTACCTTTCACAGTGGCAGAGAACGTCCTGTTTTGCATAATGTGTTTTTAAATCAAATCAAAATCATACTAAAGCAATCTTCAAACCTCAGAGAGGATGACGATTAAAAAAAAAAACAACGATAGCTTCTATAGCTTCATACTCAGAATTAATTACAAAAGCATTACACACTGTTTGTTTGTGCAGGCAGACAATACGAAAAAGCGCAGGCCGTTACTGAACAGAAAGAAAAGGAGCTAATGTGAGCTGGGGTTGTGGGAGAGGTGACACTGACAAAAGTGTGACATTCCTTACTGTACCTCGCATAGTGCCTGCTGTATAACAGAACAATGTTTGAGTTGTTAAAAAATCAAAAGACATTCAGGACGGGTGAGTACTGGTGTAAAAATTATTGTGGATTAAAAACATTATGTATGATTATGTTGTACATGTCCTGTCTAAAAAATAGATGCCTCCCCATGTCTGGCCACAAAGGCCCATAAAATGCCACCTGGCTTCATGCAAACCATACGGCAGTTTCTGACCTCAGGTATAAAAACACAATTCCGCCATTTTTTCCCCCATTTTGATTTTCAGTAGCAGGAACATTATAGCAGGAACACTGTAAAATATATATATTTTTAAATGTACTCCAGGCGTCAGTAAACTTCTAAAAACACTATATAAATGTATCAAGACTGTGGGCACAGTGCAAAATGTGCCCTGCTGTGATCGCAATATTTGTTCACAATTGGACTAAAATTATGGTTTGATTTACTGAGGTTGTGCAGAGAACCACAAACTGCACACAGAACTGTCCACTAACTGTGCGTTCATGAGGAGCAGGATTTGAAAGGCCCACTGAAATAATGAAGCCCAAGACAAAAGGAGAAATGGGTGTAATTCTACTCTAGCAGACTTGTTTTGTAACAAGGACAGTGTGCACATACTGCAGCAATACATAGGTACATTTTGCAATCTAATGTCTCTGCTCATCCTCTCATGTTTTGTGAGATTTCCTCTCTCTCTCACACACAGACACAAAACGTAGAGAAGCAAATTTTATATAGTACTTTGTCGTATGCACCAGTTCCACATATAACACTCGGGTAGAATGAACTCGACTAGTGTCTATAAGTGGCACAAAAACATTCTTACATCCAGAAATCGAATTTTCCACATTAGCTGCAGCACAAGGTAACAGCTTTTAACCCCACTACGTAACAGGACAGCTACTTTAGGACAAGGCTTATTAGCCTGCTACTTTAAAGGAAAGAAAGCTTTCAAATAAGCAGTGAGAGAATCAAGAAAAACAGCCTCTGTAACAAGTCAAGTTCACAGGTGTGTCTATTTTTGCATGTGTGAAAGTGCAGGTGCGCGTTGACCTTGACACAGCATGCAGGGCTTTGACATTTTCCTACCTCACATTGTCATGCTTCTGGATGTAGATCTTGTGAAACATCATATCCTCCTGCTTGGCATTTATGTCAGCTTTCATCTCCATGGCAACATGTCGGGGAAGCACGGAGAGTAGGAGGCGTTCCTGCAAACGAGGGGAGAAAAAAAATTGCCTTGATTGTAACTGTCCCACTGAGGGACATTTCTGACCGAGGGTTCAATGATGAACATCTTTTCGTCTCTCTGCCCAGCTCCCCGACCCATCAGCCCCTGCTGAGAGTAGGCGTCACACCACAGATGTCATCTCAATATGTATGGAATACAGCAAGGAGACACACATGCACACGTAAAAAATAACGGTGTAAACAGTTTTTTTTGAAGCAACAGAAGAACCAGTTCTTTTTGGATAACCATTTTTGCAATGCTCACATGCATGTACACCGATGCTGAATCTTTAAACAGATAATAGTAAGACATTACAGGCAGAAAGATTTGTCATTTTTCCTTTTTTGATAAACCAATTAATCGCATTTTAAAAAGGACAAAACCATAAAAATATGTCTATTGCCTTTGCAATAATTACAACATCAAGTGAATGTTAAATGAGATTTCACTATGTAATGTAGCTTTGAGGCCTGTTCTTTCATTTTTCTTAAAATTAGCTTTTGTCTTCAAACTGAATCTTTGCTGAAACCCTGCTTTCATTCAAATTTACATGTTCATTCCTAACTACAGATTATAGATCCTCTTCTTGTTACCACTTTCCGTAAATCTTTAGTACTGTATTTTAGTAGCTTATCAATATTTTAGTACCAATCAGTAATGTACCAAATTTTCTCCTGAAGAAAATTACAGAGGGGTTCTTTAATACACTGCTTATGGCTCAATATTTAAATTTAGGAAACACTATGAGAAATTCTGCTCTGCAAAATCTTGTCACTGGAGTATAACTTCACAAAAAAATCTAAGGTTTTGAAAAATATGCAAATAAATGTATGTTTAAGAAGGTATCTTATTTGCACATCTAGATATTTTACAAAACTAATGAAAATATGTCAGTACCTAACCAGCAAAGATGCACCGTGATATCTATTGTTTTAAAGAATCACCCTATTTCACCTTTAAAAAAACCATCACAAAATAAATGACTTTATAGCATTTCCATGTTCCAAATTGCTTATGTTGTGACTACACACGTGGACAAGAGTATAGATAGGTAACTTAGTTATTTTTAAAAGTGTGTCTCAGAGTAGATACGACTAGAAGCTCTACACTTTAATCACATCAATAATTTAAACAGTATTTTCAGAATAGTACCAGACTAAATTGCAATATTTCATGATAAAAAACCTATGTAGTGTAGGATTAGGCCTAATCTGGGTCAGGTAACTAATAATCGTCCCATAACTACATCCCCGTTTGCATCTTGTATTGTTTTTTATTAATCATTTATTTTGGCGCACTACATGACAAGAAAAACACTATGAGATATTCAAACATCACCCCAACACAATAGATCTGTGTTTAGGTGTTTCATCTAATATATCTTATTTAGGGCAAGATATCCAACTGGATGCTGAAACATCCTCATAAAAATAAAACTTGCTGCTGCAGCACGGCACCGAGCTCCCAGCTGCATTGCCAGGAGTGCTGCTCTGCCTCACCTGCTGTTGGTTTTCCCTCTGCGAGTGAAGGCGGGCCTGAATGCATTCTCTGGTCTCCTGGAAGGCCTGTCTCTGAGAGCCCTCCGCTGGGTAGTGTGTACACACTCCTACTATGTTGGTGCAGGAGAAGATCAGCACGTTGGACACAAGCTGTAAAGCAAAGAGAAAAACAAACGTGGAGAGTTAGTATGATCAGTATATTTCTTTCCTGTGTTTTTCCTTCCTAATCTCTCAAGAAAGACAGGGTGGGGACAAAAAAACTCTTTCCAAAAGAAATGAGATGAGAATGTATTAAATAGACTGAAGAGAGCACAGACTAGCCTTATTTCTTTTGTTGAGATCTGGCCTGTACACAGAGTACAGAGCTTGAAATAACGTGAAACATCAAGATAAAAAGAAATCAGCACTTTAAAGTCTGGTGTTCACGAGAGAGAGACAGATGAACTTGACCAGGTTTATTTTAGCCCAAGTTAGTGTTTCTCTCTCTCTCTGTCTCTTTCTCTCATCAGGTCTCCCACTCCCTCTCTCTATTCTCCCTCCGTCTATTCTCTCTCTCTCTCTGGCCAGAATCTTCAACCACTGGTATCAGGTCAGAGATTTCCAGAACATCCCGCAGTCTGAGCTGCTCTTTTGCAGACATATCTTGGCCACGACCTCAGCCTCAGGCACACAGCAACAGCAGGTCCCCCAGCTTAATATAGACCATGTGTACTTGTGTGAGAGTGTTTCCACTAAAATGCAGTGCAGTTTGAAAACCTGCTGAAACAAACACATGTTGAATAGAAATGCCTCCTGACGAGTGCATGATTTATGCATGATTTATCAACAGCTGACATATTATTCACCAATAAATGTAAATACAGAATGATTGTTATTGGTCTGGCTGCTTTCTTTTATGCATTCTGTACAAATTAGATAGTGCTGAGGCTAGTACAATCATCCACACATAGGGAACAGACTTTAACTACCAGTCCAGTAAGAAACACCATACTCATATGCATGCACCAAATATTCAGCCAAAATGGCATTTCATTTTCGGTCTCTGACATTTTTTTAATGCGACTGAAACAATGATGACGCAATCAGCAACAGCAACCTGCACACGCCAGATTGGATTAGAGTCAACATGTTTCTAGAGGGGGTGCATCCACCAAGACTCTCAATCAAAATCAAAAAAAAAATCAAAACATCCCGGTCACCATGCAGAGTATGAAGCACAGAAGAGGCAAGACCCTTCGAGCACACCCACTCCGTCTGTGTTTTTGAAAAGGCAAGAAAGTTTTCCAGTGATAAAAAAAAAAAAAGATAATTAATACACTACAGAGAATACAGAGAATATTGGTATATCTTTCAACAGTTTTTAAAGTACTTGTTCTGCACTTTGTTCACTTCATTCAGAATATTTAAATGCACTTTAATTCACTTGTTTTATGAGAGAAGATATTTAATTGTATAAAATTTCAGCTCTCAATTTTAGTGGAGCCAAGTAAAATATTTTATTTCAAATTTTATTTTATTTGCATTGTTTGAATGCTAAATAAATATTATCATAGTTTTGTAACCGATTTGAATAATTTTAATTAATTTAATTCATTTTAATTTAATAATAATTAATTTTGTCATTTTGTTTTTTGGCCAAGTGTTTCCTCATTTTTTGTTTTCAGGCGCAAAAAAATAAATAAATTAAAATTTGTTTTGGTGCATCCCTAATTTATACCAACATACACACAAGCACACACAGCTACTAAACAAAGTGACTTATTGGGGTAGGTGATACATTCACCTACCATATACCGATTGTTTTAGATAATCTAAAATTCACTTTTCATATTCTTTATAGTATTATTATTATTATTATTATTATTATGGGAGTTTTTACTCATTCGTATATCATTCATTATTTGGTCACTATGAAATCTTAATTATCCGTGTTGCTATTTGTCGAGAAATATTACCACATCCCAAATAAAGTCAGTCTATTTATGGCAATTTTGAAATGAGCATAAAAAACTCGATTTAAAAAGGTGCAACTGGAAAAAGGAACAATATGAACAGCTGCTGTAGCACCTTAAAGAGGAATACAGTTTTTTGATAGAGTTGGAAGTCATGTACTCTGATTGCAGAGGAGGAATCGATTGTAATTACAGTCCATTTGTGTGAAAACAAGGCCCCAGTAGGCTCTGTTTGAAGAGGCTTCACTCTATGCTAGACTGGCTCCTTTGATACCATTCACAAAATAAACTACACCAAGCCAAACAAATCTCTCTGTTAATGACAATCAATAGATGATTATATCTGTGTGACTGCATAGCTATGATGTTGTATGCAATGATTATGAGCATAGACGGCTTGATAAAACGGTTTTGGCTAGGGATACATAACCGGAATTGGCAGTCGGCCAACTGGTTATTTTGTTCTTTGTTGTAAGTTTATGAGATGACTAATGTGAGTCAGATTAAGTGCACTTGCACCGTTACACCCGCATCAAAATGTTGTAGCATAACTAAGCAGGAATCACTGCAAGCCTTTTTTCTCTTACATTTGATGTGGCACTAAATTCGGCTCCTGTTATTTAAAAAGGCATATGATGTTTCGAGAAAATACTGTTATTTATTTTAGGACTCTGCCGGCATATATTAGCCCACATAGTGTAGCTCTTGTTTGAAGCAAGTTGATTTTAAATGAAATAGTTTTTCAAGGTTCTATCAAATTCAGCACATTCGTCATTTAGCCCTGTGAATATATTTCCCTCTGTTTTTACTCTGCACACACTGCAGTAAATTCGTCCTGGCCCAGAGACCCTTTCATTTAGGCAAAATTAACTTGCAACCAGGCGTTTGATATTTTCCTGCAAGCTGGATTACTCTGCTCTCTAGTGTATTCAATTCAGTCTAGAGGTCTTGCAGCCTTGCAGCATGTGCTGTATGTAGTGTTGGCTGCACGTCTTCTGCAGCTGTGCTCCAGCTCCAGCTCTACCACTGGCATGGAAACACGCACACACATCAGATAAAGCTTCCAGCACGTCAATGCATATATTCCCAAGAAACAATACAGCTCTATTTATAATTTCCACCTCCCTCGCTGCCCTTATTAGGAAGCTGACTGAATGCCCTAGTCAACGAGTGGGAGGAAGACCAATGAAAATGCTAAAACTACTATTCAGCAGTGCAGTGCTGAAAAAAAGTAAAGATAAATAGCAATAATTCAACAGAATTTTGCTGTTTCCCAACATGAAAACACAACACTTGAGGCACTGAGCTGAGGTTGTGCACGCTCTCTCAATCAAGTGGCGTTTCCAGCTACTCTTGATTATTGCTACACCGATTGAACACAATCCCCATGAGTGAAAAAAAAACAAGGCAAATCATTGAGTTTTGCTGTACAGAATTGCTTACTCTCTTGTCAAGGGCAGTCAATGCGGCAAAGCGCTGATACTGAGAGTGAGGAAGAGCTAGCTGTGGTATGAGAGAGTCTCCTCCACCACACCCTGGGTCTCCTACACTTGAGCCAAGCTGACAGCTTAAAATCTTTTGGTCTCAATGGAGATAGAGCTAGGAAGGTAGACGCTCCTCTTCTGTTTACTCTGTAGATTCTGAGATGTAGCAGTAATATTACGTGGTTCAGAACATATAATCTGAAGAAAATCGTTTGTCAATGAATGTAGAAATATAATTACTGCTTCATTATAAGCTATCTATTTTGTAGCTATGTCAAACACACACACCCACACACACACACAGATGTAGAGTTTCATGTGAAGGCAGTCAAGCAAAGCTTAAAAGTTTCTCAAGAGAGTGTAAGCATCACCTACTTATCGAACAAATAAACATTAATCTCCTCTAAACGTTGTGTAATGTGTTAAATGATATTTCTCTGTTATCAAAGGCTGCTTGTGCGATAATGTCAACCTTCACGCGTCACAGAGGGTTGAAAGAAAAAATACTGATGCCTCATCTGCTGCAGAAACACTTAATTTTTCAAAGCATGAAGGAAGCAAACCTACTAGCCCGCTCACAAGTAAATTATATTTTTCTGGTTATTTTCGAGCTATTGTTGGGTTTTAGGTCACAGAAAACATAGCCATTATAATTCGTTATAACTTTTATATAAATTTTTTTTTATTGTTTTTAGTGTGTTGAGAATGTTTTAAACTCAGACATGGGTTATTTCCGTGGGATCAGAAATACCATTTATTATCTATATTGCTTTATCATTAGAGGTAAAAATTATTTCTGTATCAGTGAAAAGCTCTGGTAGAACCAACCAACCTTTGTACCTGTTTTTACTGTCATGTAAGATGTGTGTGTGTGGCATGCTAAGTGAAACATTAGGATAAACACTGTGCAAGAGGAGAAATTTGTTCAAAAGGCACTAACTTAACTGATTAATCAATGATATCAAACAGTCAAGACAACAGATGCAACAACGAATGCATCTGACTTTTTGTAATAATGTTACTGAAGACCTTTCTATGAAGGTGTCGATCATTTACGATAGCAAAACAAAGGCTTTATGCAGTTTTAAAGCTACTAAATTAGATATAAACAAGTTAAAGCACTTCTATTTATTGTACCTGCATTATCTCGTCTCTCCTGTTTTCTTTTTTTTCACATGCGAACTGTAATGCATATTCGTTCACAAGGATCGCAGCAGAACAAGCCCAGTCTGTTTCATGGATTTTCTTTGAATGCATTACTCAACCTAGTGCATGCTGTTAAAATTGAGATAATATGGAAAGTGACGATGGTCATACTGACCCTCAAAATCTACTACGCTCCGAATAGGTCTCTCTAGCAATTGCAGGAGCTGAACAGTACACCTCACTCATTAAAGACTCCAAACAGGAAAATATAGCAGCCTTATCTGTTGCAGAAACATTATTCAAAGCTCATAGGAATGAAGGCCTTTTAAGGTGCTATTGAAAGGTCATCTGGGTTCAGATTGCCAAAGGCCTCGCTGTGTTAAGATGATCATCTTAGTTGCGAGAGATTGTTTCCAAAGTGATAATTGTGCTACCATTTAATTCTGATGGTTGGTGCTGTGACGCCTTTGGGATATGAGGCTCTAATCTACGTGAGCAAGATGACTAAACAAACAAACAAAACAAAAAATCCTACAAAGGTATCAGAATATTCTCTCCTTATAAGGCTATTGTCTCTCTACTTTTTTACCATCACTATATTTGACATTAAATGCCTATTCTACAGAACCTCACTTTTTACAATACATACACATTTGTTTAGCCTGTTATAATAAACAGAAACTACTCCTCCAAGAAGCTCAAACTTCTAGCTACTACAAACTAATGAGTTTCTACAAACTTCAAAATAAACCACATCTGTGAAAGTGAAACTAACATGAATAAACACTGATCATTGAAAACACTGAAAATCTTTCACTGACCAACACATGATATACTAACGAGTAAACTACGCAGTAAAATAATAAATAAAAACACGAATCTATGAGAGCACATCATGTGCATGCAAAATGGAATGAAATAAACTATGTAAAATGTTTTTTTTTGAATGCATACTGGGGGTGTGTGTAAAAAACCCCCACTGAGAATGTGCTCTGGTGTTAGTGTCCATTAGGAAAATAATGGTGTTACAACATTTATTTAGCCTTTATTCAGTCTGCCACAAAATGCTGCTGTAGCTAATGCATTCACCCAG
>JBBPDH010000002.1:8577356-8591765 GCA_037974565.1 Clupeocharax schoutedeni | reverse complement strand
TCTCGGTACTCACTTGTCATTGGTCTGCTGTCAAAAAGGCGCTTGATGTATTGCGTTCTTTTCAGAAAAGATGAACTTATTTGAACTTGAAAAGACGCTCTGAACTGCAGAAAAAGGCAGTGGCGTTAAAAAAAAAAGCACTCGGGACCTTTTGAGAGAAAAAAAGCGGTTCACTCCATAGGGTTATGATGTCAAACAGCCGCTGGCAGTTTAGGGAAAAGAGTTTAGTTTTTATCCGATTAATCGAAGAAAAAAATAATCGCCCAACTAATCGACACTATTGCTATTTTAACAAACTAAAAAAAATGTATAAATAAATTCACCATGTCTTGAAAAATAAAACTGAAAAACTGGATTTAAAAATGGCTGCGATTACATCAGAATATGAAACTGTGGATTGCTAAGTTGAAAGCCGAGGTGGAGCTTTGTGTCGGGGTCTGACAAACACAGGTCCCCCAGTCGGCTCTATGCAGCAGACAGGCTCACAGTGGTGCTTGTGGGTTTGAGAAAGAAATACTTTTCTACCAGACTACCCCGCCCACTGAGAAACCTAACACAGACTCATTTGCATACCAACAGTGATTGGATGTTTAATTGGGGTGAGGGTAAGTGTGTGAGCCTGCGAACAAAAAGCACAGAGGGAAAGAGCAACAAGGTCAAAACTATCATCTCATTTATGCCTTTTCAGCTACTGTAGTAAATCTTCTCCATATTCAGTTTGTGGGTAATCTATTTTCTTTCTCAACGTATGTTGAGAGCCGGCCCCGCATCGCATTACGTTTTCAAATACAAGCAGTGAGATGTAGACTCCTGTTTTATTCAACGAAAACAGAAACTGTAAACAATAACTGGTTTGAGAGTGGACCTTTCTGAAGGTTGTGTGTGACATGCTTTGCACGTTTTTGGCTGACGCACTTGTGGTGAGTAACGTCAGTGAGTTGAGAGTTACTGCTACGTGGAGAAGCGTTTTACTCAGATAAGACTGCCACAGTCACTACCGGGACCAATATTTTAACTAGATTTTTAAAGCTCCAGAAGCAATGTCATTATGATACAGTCGATTATGTTCTGCCACTGCATCGATGCAGAACCATCCACATCACGATGCATCGATTATGTGATTAATTTAAACATCCTTACAATAGACGCAGTACTGATTCAGAGCCTGATGAAATTACGTCAGTTGACGATATCAATCGTTCTAGTGTTAAACAGTTCTCCTCTTTTTTTTTTTTTAACCTTTGTGGAATGGAAATAGGGGATCGATAAGAACCTGCATCAATTAAGAGGAACCAGAACCCGGAATCAAAAATATTAAAACTATACCCATCCCTAGACATTAGTGGTTAAATCTTCTTAAATCTTTTATTTCTTATATATTACTGGTCATCTCCATAGTATAATTATTTTATTCTCACTCACTATCTAGGGTCAGCTAGGAGGACAGGTTCTCCTTTTTGAGTCTTTGTTCCTCCCAAGGTTTCTTCCTCTCAAGGTTTCTTCCTTTTTCAACAAACTTGAGTTTCAGTGCAAGGATAGGTTGCTGGATTAATAAATCATCATCTCTGCATCGTGTCTTTAAACGTTTTTCCAAAGGGCCCTGCAAAGGAACAATGGTCTTAGTGTTGGCCCCATCATCATGCGTGTTCGATCCTCGTCACAGTTGTGCAACGTCATCGATCCTGTGTGCAACGTCACAGTTGTCCAAGAGTGCACTACTGATAGAATAACCACTTTAGTTGACAACTGTCCAAGACTACACAACTGAACTTATCCCTCCGGGTGACTAGGATGGCCCTACATGATTCCACCAGTTCCACCCACTGCAAGATGTTTCTGCTTAACAAGACTGAATTGGGGAGAGGACCTTTTTGCTACACTTTTTTCCTACAAATTGCTCAAAAATAACAAAAAATATTTCCATATTTGGAAATGAAAATATTCAAAAGTCGTAGCCCTACACAATGCTAATACAGTGGTCTATGGCTGGGCATTGTACTATTTAAATGGACCAACAGAACAAAGGAGATATAAAAAGGAGACATAAGGAGAATCACCCAACCCTCTTCTCCTTAATGAAATAATGCGTTCCCTCTACTCTTCGTTTTGAATGTGTAAAGAAATCGCAGCTTTAGAAATGTAGTCTCCGTTCTTTATGCTGGTGGGGTCAGGCCCTTCACCAGCACTGATCTTCAGGCCCCACAAATAAAGCCAGACATAGCCTGGCCTGACCCCCTGCGTCATGCCTGCCATTTCAAGCAGACGCCTCTCATTGGCCTTTCTCCATCATCAAAGCCCTACTGCAGCCCAATTTTAAATGGGGAGTATAGTTCTCGATAACAAAAGACAAGCAGTCGCTAGGAGACACCTACCACAATAACAGCATTTAACTTTAGTAGATGTGAAGCACTAATGAATGTCATCACCCTTAACCACCCTGATAATAATTAGCCCATCAAAACCTACGACTGCATATCTCATTACGGTAATGCCGGAGGCTGTTTATTAGTATAGTAAAGATCAATATTGCATATCATTGCCACAAGTAAATGTAAAAATGATACATTTATAAGAGATTTATTTTTACTTAGTCAGTTTGTACTGTTTCTATTCATCACACAATGCAATTGTGGGAAATAACATAGGTCAACAGGTCAAAATGATCAGAGATAAGATTATGTGGGTGGTGTGTTTTTCATGCTGATTAGTTTTTCCCACCCTTACAGTTTTTGTGGTGAAGCTAGTTCTATATTGCATGATAGTTGGTAGAATTAGCATATGCTAAGCGTTTTTGAAGGAACAGTGGTAGCTGATTGACACTGATCATTATATCTAGTGTGTGCCTGTCTGACTTCACACTGAAAATATTGAAACAGTTACTTAATTGGTACCTGCGATGTAATAAAAACTGCATGCAAGTCTGTTGCAAATCTAATATTACTGATGATTTAAAAAGTTGATGTGACTGAACCACTGTTGTGGTTTCTAAAGGTTTTTTAAACCTGTGTAATAAAAATTAATAATAGGTGAGGTTATGGATATGGTTATGGATATGATCGCCTGAACCCACTCCTCCATCTCCCTGAATGAAGGTAAAACAGAGATTGCAGAGGAGAAGACAAGAGCTTGGAATCAAAATAACCTTTCTGACGGTATTCCCTTACTGCTGCTGCCTGAAAACACTGAAGTGGAGAGCGCACATCAAAAACCTGGGGGCAACATGCCTTAGACCACAACCATAAGGTTGTTAAATTTCAAAGCAAAAACAATCCATCTGGAAGCAGATGTTTCATACCAGCAGATGTATGATATAGATGCACTCTGTCTCTACCTAGATTTCCCCAGAGAATTATTCCAATTTCGCCTAGTTATATGTTCTTTCCTTTTACAATGTAGCTCCTGCTGCAACAATATGTGCAAGATGCCAACTACAACCGATAAATCATCTAACAAAAATCCATACCTGAATACAAAACCTTCCCTTCAAATGTGTACATTATGTTTGGCTTTGACCATTTTGAATTGCATTATTGGATATTTTAGATGAGCTGGATAAAGAAGGCAGGCAGAGCCGAACCCTCACTACTCAATAAAGCCATTTGCCTTTCCATCTAAATGATCTTCTGTTAATTTAAGAGCTCATTGTGAATCATCTCATTGTGAGTGGGACTGTTAAAAAAATGTGATAACCTCACTACATTCACTTAGTAAGCACACCGGCTTTCCCACCTTTATCCACAGGGCTACACTACACCCTATTTTGACTTATATACAGATATACAGAACAGCTGCAATTATTTGTATGAACTGGGAGTGACCTGCTATCAATAAAACTGCAACACTGATTCCATGTGTGTACCTCATAACCTGCACATATCTGTTGACCAGCACTTCCAACAAAGACGGCAACCCCTCTATAGCTTTTAGATCTAATTCATGAAATGCATGGTTTCATTCAAAAGGCAATTGAAACGATTACATGATTTAAAAATAAAATGCCTTGAGACTTCCATTAACCACAGAAGCAGACAGAGCAATGTGCCTTGAACACACACAGCCAGAATGTTCACGTTTGGAATTGTAGTTTTCTCTGGATGATATTTATGCGTGTGATGACTAGAGACTTGTATGCCCAGTTCTTGTTTCTGAAACATTATTTTCCAGAGTACAATTACACTGCAGGAGAAGGTTTTATAATGGGAAGGATCCCTCGCCACCAATATGAATACCAGTGAAACATATGAAAACCAGTACCAACATAATGAACAAATACTTGGGCCAGCCCTAGAACTTTAGTTTGCTGTTTTGACTTAAGCATGTTAATGACTGATATGTCATTTCATGTTTCCAGTGTGGTGAAAGAGGATTGATAGTTGCTGGGGCTAAGCGTAGTTTGTGTGATAAGTAAATTAAAAATTATTTTCACAGTAGCCATAAAATGCCTTCAAATCAGTCACATTGTGAGCAAATCGTGTGGTCGCATCAAGGCACATTGTTTTCTGCCTGCGCTCATATGTACATCTGGTTCTCTGGATCCAATCTGCCGACTCAATGAACGCTGCTCTGGAGGAGCAGGGAGCCGAGGAGATGGAAGATCCTAATGAACCAGGCTATAAAGACTTTATTTACTTAAGTACCTTACAATATAAGAAGTGGTAGTGGCCTAGTGGGTAGGACACTTGGTCCATTAAGTCATGGTTTCAAATCCTAACTTTAGCATACCACCACTGGGTTCCTGAGCAAGACACATAACCCCAAGTTGCTCCAGGGAGACTATGCCCTGTGGTTAGGGAACTGAAGTCCCTTCAGATAAAAGTGTTTGCTAAATGCCGTAAATGCAAAATGTAAACGTAGAACAGTTCAGAACATGTTTAGTGTTAGCTGCTACAACACTTAAGTCAATGTTGTCCTGACTGACATTTCCATTCCCTTAATTGGAATGGTTCATTTTCTGCACCCCTTTGCAGTCCTTGGGCAAGCTATAACCATACTGAAACACAACCAGTAAAATAGCTAAAAAACAGGGATCTGTATTTTAAAACACATGAGTCTAGCTTGTGTCTGTGCTTAACCCCTTTTTACCACTGATTATGGTTTATATGTTTTCTTCGCTGTTTCAGTTGCTAGCAGACTATATAATCACAGAACCAACCAGACTGTGTTTCTCCTGTCAGACCTGAAACATGGATTAAATTAACGGTTTTTCACTCCCTGTAGTGCATGAAAATTGCTCCGGGTTTCCAGCTTCTGAATAAAACTCAGATAGTCCTCAGTGTGAGCCAAAAGTCTGAGAAACGCTTCGAATGAAAATGGCAAAAACTGAACTAAACACCAAACGTCCCTGTGTGCAGTTATGCATTCTAATCTTATTACAGTACAGCCAAAGCTAAGTGTTTGATTTTAGGTCAAAACTTTAGAAATAGTTTGTATCTGTAGATAACCTGGTCGTACATGTTGTTAATATTTGCATGTTACTGGCACGTCTACATGGTTTTGTAGATGAAAAACTGTCTCTGTAAATGGCCAAGGACATGCCTATTTAACTGCAGCAGTGTATGGGAGTTGGTGAATCTGTGAATCTGTGGTAAACACTGGATTCTATCATTTACCTATATTTATTAGACATTAATTTAATACTCCAATAGTTTTAGAAAGTTCATGCTTAACTGAACAGACATGACTATTAATTGTGAATTGTCCAATTAGAAGTTCTCAACTGAGACATTTTACTAAACTAGAATAAACATGCAATAAATTATACTGCAGCATAAGAGGGCTTCACAGATCAAGTAGGTTGGGTTCAGATACATGTTGGATTTTTTTTTTTTTGGCCATTTTACCCGTGATGGTGTTTTGTGTTTAAATGGATCAACTTAAGCTATGATAAATGAGCAGCTGATACTTAAATCTATACACAAAGCAAAACACACATGAAACATCATTCTTTCTATTTTTTTCTAGCCCAAGATTCTACTCCTCTCAATGGAAGCCTCTGTGCTTTTGGTAGCTGATGTCATTAAGTTAGGCAGACTTCAGTGGCACATGGCTGCAGTCCTGTGAGACTCAGCTGGGCCCACCGTTATGCAAGAATGGGCCAAAGGGCAACTCAGCCCACAGATACATGACTGAGGGGGATGCAAGATGGCATATGGTTTGCCATACTGCACACTTTTTAACCATCTGTGCACTATTTCACATTTCACGAGTGAGATAGTGGGAATTTTACATTTAATTATAAATGCATGTCTCGTGGAAAGAAAGGTCTTATGTGAAATAATTGATCTGATATTCAGTAGCTGATTCAGCTACATATTTCAAGTAAAACACATATAAGGTACCGAAGACAAAGATAGAATGTGTTCCACAAGCAACATATCCAAAGGCTGGTCACATGAAACTCTTTTTCCTTTCCTGGCGTTTCAGGTTTAAGTCTAATTAACCTTTTAGACTGCCATGCAACAGGCATACAGTTAAGGAGTTAGGCCAGAGAGACTAGAGTGATCACTTGGTCATTCTGACACTCTGGACAGAAGTGCTTCTACCTGGAAAGGAAATGACCATGCTATTAAAATGATGACCCCAAAACACAGTCCTGGTCAGATCAGGGAGATCTAGAATGAATGTCACCAAAAAATGCTACACAAGTATTTACTTCTTTTTACTGTTACAATATCCCTACAAGGAACCCCAAACGTGTTTCATACTACTCATTCCTTTCCCTCCCATTTACTCATTGAGGAACACAACATAATCAGTTCCCTCATTTATCACTCTGTGTCATTGCACTTTCTTGAGAAATCCCCAACTCATGAAAGTCTGAGAGCCATGAAGACGAGTGGATCATAGGATTTGTGGTTTTAAGGGCAACTAAAATGCAATTTCTACAGACTCCAGAGGCTTCTTGTTCATGCAGCGATGCAGAACAACAGGAGCCAAATATCTACCACAAGTTTTTCTGTCTTCCCAACTATCCATCATTCTCTTCATCCGCATTGATATCTCGCTTAGCAAGAGCTCTAATAACCGTCTCATGTGCTCGGTGTACCCACCGCCAGGGAGATGGCTCCAGAGGTAATCGCTTAGAACACTGGACAAATAATCAATGGATCCCACAGCTGTTTATTACTACAGTTATGTAAAGGCATGCTGACTGACTGTTTATAGTTTAATGACTCACTTCATCCATGCTGAAAATTGTTTTATTTGCTGCCTTGTTTTTTTGTTGCATTGTTGATTTATTGCAGTTACTTTCCCTTAAAGATCGATATATGTAAATGATCTCTAGTCGGACTAGAGGCCCTGTTTTGGGCCTTGTTCCAAAAGCAGAAAAACAGTCAGGGCTGAAACACAAGTTCAGAACAAATGGGTGTAACTAAGCTGAATAAGAGGATTTATGTAAATTAGTTTGTTTTCGTGACATCACAAAAACACTGAATTCAAAACAGGCTGTACAGCTCAAATTCCATAACTATGGCCGGTAAGGACTGGGAAGAGAACAGCATGTTTCAAAACAGAACATTGAACTCTTTATTTAAAGTCCATACACTTTTGTTTTTCCCCTCTCCACTTTATTGTACTGTGAGTCCTAGGTTTCTACCCAAGAAGAGCACCTGCCCTGAAAAGGAGAATGTCACTGCAATATTTCAAAATAGTGTTTGTGCGGCTCAAGCAAATGCTCCAGGCTTACTGGAGGGTTCTGTGTTTTTAAGCATGCATGCAGGGAAAACAGTATCCACATCAAATTGTACTAAAACAAGAAAAACTAATTGTGGCAATATGCAAATCTATAAAACACATCAGGTCAGCCAGCGGAACAGCACTCATAACAGCAACCACTACATTTTCATACTTCTCTCCAAGTGGGTCTGGCCATGACAATGAGCCGAGTTGAATAGTCTATTCTCGCTTTGTAGCCGTTTGATGATTTGAGATTCAGTTATATCCTGCCCTAAACAGCCGGGAATTATTTACCAGCAACACTTCACTCACAGTATGAAAACTTCAGCCATTAGACATAGCACAACAGAGCCTCTTTTTTACCTCATTTGGCGGCAAAGTTGGAGGCAGATGTTGTAGACTTCTAAAGATGTAGATATTTTATATTTGGATGTTCATCTTTCCAGAGTGGTTGCTTGTTCACTTTTTATAGCAACCTGGTAAATTAGAACACAAAAGGCCTAACCAAGCTGAATCCAGACCTAACTTTTAGTACGAGGATAACACGCATAAAAATGCTACTATGGAAATGATGAGCTGGTTAACAGAACCAGCAAATCCACTAAACATTCTGGGGAATATGTTTGAACAAGAAGACTGAAGTGAGGAGAGAAACCACAAAAAAAAATAAAAAGTTAACTAATACCAATAAGAAAGATTAGAAACAGGAACTATCTGCTGTCTGGTTCCAAGTGGATACGATTAGCTTTATGCCATTTGGCAATTGTGCTGCTCTTAGTAAAATGGAAAATATGAGCTCACATAAACAGACCATCCAGAAGCCACCTTGAGCCCCCTCCAGCAAGCTTCTCCCAAATTCATAAATCAGGTCAACATTCACATGCATCTCTGAATGTCCACTGTGCATGGATGGTTCTTTAGGTCTGAGGTGGACAGTTATAAATCATGATTGCTACTCTATTGGAGGCAACTCTAGACATAGTTCACTGGACCATATCTACTGTTGACCCCACTCAACAGGCCAGGCTGCCATGTTTGGTTCAGTGGGAAGCAGACAGCAGTCGGGGACAGAGAGCAAGAACAAGCCCTCTCTGCTTCCTGGAGATCAAAGCAGCTGCTCTACACAGAATACAATCTAAACAAGTCAAAGTGCATCACTGGTACATGATCATTCTTTGTTACATGCCAGGATTACAACCTGCATTAGTACATCTGTCCACACTTAAGCGTGCTGCTTCTAGAAAGGAAAACAAAAAAAAAATACAACTTTAAAAAGGGCTAACCAAAATAACAGCCCTGAATACCAACTACAGACAATCATGCCCTCCATCCACAGTGGCTGGGGAATGTAATAAGGTTTTTATTGTCCCTGTGCCCTCCTTAGAGAAGAGGATATCCCCCATTGAACGGGGTTTTTTGCTGGAATGAACAAAATTAAACTGTCCACCTTGCTCATGGTTTACTATAGACTCAAGTAATCCTATACCTGGTCCCCGTATCCTGTGCCCCTCCATGTCTTTGTGTAAAGGATTGCCATGGTAATATGACTATGAGCACTTTTTTACAGGCACATGGAACTTATAATAGAAAAGGCCTGCTGGAAAAAGAACTGCTCTATTAAGTGCTGTACCTTCTTATATGACAAACCTCCACAGAACATAGACATAAAACGCACATACAGCAACACCAATTAAATGTATACAGAGTAAAGTATCAATACACCATGGTATTGATATAAAGCACTCCAGCATAGGACTGTGGATGGAGCTCCACCTAATGCTTTTTGGATGAACTGAAGTGGAGTTGCAGAACTAATCATCAAACTCATTACTACTCTTGCGGCTGATTGCAATTAAATCCATGAAACAACATCTCAAAAAACAAGGGTCACCAACTACTGCTAAGAAGGGACAAACTCACTAATAAAAGCACTAATTTCAGTCACAACACATCAGAACAAAATTATTTCTGGATAAAGTGTGCAGTGCGGTAGATAGCAAATGATGTAAACATGTACTCCTGGACTCTTGAGTGCCCAGCAGATCACTGCTCAGAGCATCACTTTCCCTCCAGTAGCTTGACCTCATCACGCAGAGCATCGAAGCAAAATCATTTCCTTTGCTTCCCCACTTTATGCTTGCCTTTCTCCAGCATCCTACATGTGCAATACATGCCATTATTCTCTTTATCCATAAGTTAGTCGTGTAAGTCTTTTGGCCCATTAGTGTATAATTTCTGTCATTGTAAATAGTGTCAGATTTAGCAGTGTGGTCAGCACTGCACTTCTGTAAAATAAATAAATACACCTATTCAGAGTGAGTCACCCTTAAATCTCCTCAATGCTCTCCAATACATGTTTTGGCATAAAACATATGTTTGCAGTTATTAATATTACACTGCATGAAGTTGTAGAGATGTCTAGACATGCCATTAGTATGCAAAATAATAAGCCTTCTTTTCACCAAAAATTCCATATAACAAACACAAACACAAGTTAGGTTAGATCCCATTTAAAAGACAATAAGTTGTGTAGATAAAACATGGGGGAAAGCATTCAGTTTTAACCTGCGAATGATCTTTAAAGTAGTTTTCAAAACAAACTCTCATGCATCTGCTTTTTACTATGTCGTACCACTCTCTGCCAGAATTAATGGATTAATGGATGAAGCAATCACGGGGCAGGGAGCCTGAATTGCTGTTTTCATGACAACCGTTGCACTAAAGTCGGAGATAAACAGTGATCTATTTTTAGACTTGTTAAGTGCTTAATGTCCTTTCATAAAATCACGTGTTTCACCTTTTGATCGAAAATGGATTATACTTGCATTGGGACAGACGCATGGACACTGGGTAGCATTGTTTGGGCCCTATTACCGAGCTCAGGCAAAGCTGCTAATGTGGACTAACACTAACTAGGTGCACCACTAATCCTTGCAACGGGCAGTTCTACCACAAACAAATACCTTATATAGCAAGTGCTCATTCCATTTAGCACACTGGTGTCACATCAGTGACATTCCAAGAGTTTAGAATTTGGAACAAGTATATTGGGAATGTAACCTCTTCCAAGAACCTGAACTTTCTGGGAATTTGCAGAACTGTAGAATTATTAATGAGTGTCTGGAATTAAAGTACAGTGATGAGTGTATCCATCAACAAACATGGACCATACAGACAAAATATGATTATAAAAATAGGATATGAAACCAAGATCTCACAGTGCTCATTTGTAACACACACACACACACACACAAATCACAACTGAACTAAAGCCATGGTCTTATTTGCAGCAGACCCTGTTGGCAAATCCCTGCTCCCCTGCTTTAAAGAGTGGAAATTTGGCGCTGGCAGATCATAAACATATGTTGGACATATTAATAAAGCACATTCACGACGCTCAGTTGCTTCTCCAAAGCTGTTTGCTCATGTTTACTGTTTTAACACTACTCATGTGGCCTTCATATAAATCATGCGCACACTAAATGTAACCCAAAAGTCCTCACACTTATTGCTTTTGCTAATTACAAGACCAAGGAAAAATGCAAACTGCTGGCAGAGGGACAATGGAACTAGCCAACCCTGAGCCCGAGGCAGGCTGGGCCTCAGACTGGTGGGATGAAACTTGCTGCCAGCGCAGTCCCCAATGTGTCACTGTTTTTTGGGTACCAATCCCTGTGCTATACTCGACGTTGATCTTTGCTCTGCTTACATTAAAAAAAGAACTATAAAACCATTTTTAGGTACTGTTAACAAGCACAGCTTAGGCAGTCTTAGCTCTTTGTTAATGACATTTTCTTATTAATTACATTATCAACAAGGTTGTCTTAAGCTTTGACTGAAAATACTTCTTTCTTAATATCCCTGAGCCTATGAACTGCCTGTAAAAGAGTTCAGACGTGACCAAACGCCTATGTGCTGTATACATGACAACTTAATCAGTTACATTATGGCCAGCATTCAAGCCTCAGACTAGGAAAAGTGGTTAATGCTGGTGTTTTGGTCAATCAAAACAAGCCTGGAAAATATCAGTCACATGAAAAGAGTCAAAACAATGGTTAGAAAAACTGCAAATAACTGTTGAGCTTTCCTCACTGACTGCCTGGTCAAAACAATAAGTAAATGCATTAAAAAATTCTAATGAATTCGGCACAAGAAGAAAATGTTTATTTTACTAGTCAGCAACTCTTGGGATTGCTCATACAGTCACTGCTGAGGGTCTGTATTTTGCAGCCACTGTCAGTTATGAAGACTGGACATCCTATTCGAGTAATACGGGTGGGGGAAGGGGGAGGGGGTGGGGCTTATTCTAGGCATGCATGCATTTGTTAATTAAATGGGTTTTTTCCTCTAAGAGGGCTGTCACATCAGACATTGAAAAGCGTTCTATTAATGCTCATTCACGCGAGACAAACCAATCTGTGTAATACATAATTACAGCTCAGTAGAATTAAGACCAAAATAGCACATTAAATATCATAATCAAATGAAATCTTCAGAAACAAAGGTCATATGAAACCTGGAAACATGAGCATCATTCTACTCTCGCTAGCAAAAACTGGCCTACTAGTTACAGTGCTGCCTGATAGGGCAGCTGGAGGTCCTTATATGGCAGAGAGGAGTCAGAATCCCTCTTATCACAGAGCAGAGTATTCATAGTGCCACAGTTGTGTATGAGCACTTGAGGAACGCAGTGCTGGAGGGAGATCTGAGAAGGATGTTCTTGCCTGAAACCACAGTGTAATGAAAAGCTCGGCATATTACACTTCTTTTAATGACTACTTTTCCTGCCGAACAAGCTGTAATTCATGGGACATATTTAAACTAAATCATAACCGAGAGATTTTATGTCTAAAAAGAGAAAGGGCTCAATCACAGACACTCACACACACAGGCATAGGCATGCACTCCCACCCCCTCAAAGAGCAAAGCAAACATTTAAACACCTTTACAACAAAAGGAGGAAAAAATTCTTCATAATATCTGATTTGTTAATAATAATACATTTTATTTAAAGCTCATTTCAAGGTATCCAAGGACACTGTACATTAAACGACACAATAAAAGGAAAAATAATTGAATACAGAGATGGATATAAAAATAAATAAGATAATATAAAAATACTCAAAACAAGCTCATATTATGTACCATACAGCAAATACAAAAATACAGCAAAAACAATTTAAGAGGCAGTGGGACAGGCCAGTGTAAAAAGATGAGTTTCTTAGCTTTGCTTCGAAGACTGAAAGTGAAGTGCATCGGTGCAGGGCAAGAGGAAGGGCATTCCAGTGACAAGCAGAAGGAATAGAAAGGTGGTGAGCATTTGAAGAATGTAAGTTGCGGGTCGGTTTATATGGTTTAAGCAGATTTTATAAATAAGATGGAGCCAGATTTGTAGACCAGAAGGATGATTTTGTATTGTATGCGATATTGTACAGGAAGCCAGTGTAATTGATGCAAGGTGTAATATATTCCTGGGATCTTGTACAAGTTAAGACTATAGCAGCAGAATTTTGGACATACTGTAACCTGTTTAGTCTCTTTGCTGAGACACAAAACAGCAAAGCATTACAGTAGTCCAACCTTGTCGTGATAAAAGCATGAATAAGTGATGCAGCAGCCAAACCAAGTGAGCGACGGAGTTTGGAAATGTTTTTGATATGCTTTAGGGACGTGTTTGATTGTAACCAAGGTTTCTTACTTCAGAAGTGGTAGTGTTGAAATAGTCAAGGATAGCTAACCATAGTTGCTTGTGTTTCTTCAATGCATAAGGGTTTGCGATAAGAATAGCTTATGTCTTTCTATGGTTTAGTTTGAGAAAATTCTGTGTCATCCATTCACTCATGGTATTTAGGCAACTGACCATTTTTGAAAGAGGTAGTGTATGGGAGGATTTTGTGTTAATCTAGATCTGTGTATTATCAGCATAGCAATGTAAATTTAAGCCATACTGGCGTATAATGTGACCCAGGGGAAGAATGTAGATATTGAAAAGCAAAGGTCACAGAACAGAACCCTGAGGGACACCCCAAGAAAGGGAAGAGTTGGGAGACCTAAAGTTAGTGATAGAGACAAAACGCTCTCTATCTGTGAGATATAATTTAAACCACCAGAGTGCAATACCCATAACACCCAGAAGAGTTTCTATTCAGGTCAGCAGGAGGTTATGACAGATTGTGTCAAATGCAGCTGTGAGGTCCAGTAATAAAAGAATACTAGCACATCCTTCATCAGCAGCCATTAAGTTTCAGTACTGTGCTTTGCCTTAAAGCCAGACTGAAACACCTCCCATAAGTCATTCTGTTAGTTGTTCCCGCAGCTGAAGGACTACCATGTCATCATCTTAGCTTCTGCTCATGAAGCCAGCCCTTCTTCAAGTGTTTGCTGAGGCACTTCATACTAAGATTGTTAAGGTGTCATTCAGTTGCCGTGGCGATGGCTCAGGTTCATCTTTGTGGCTGGCACAAATAAGCTGACGTACACTGCAGTATGTGCGCATTGCATGCATGTAAATCTATGCATCATCCATGGCCGTGATCCTGTATTTAGGTGGTCAGCTGCCGTTAATAAACTCAAGTCCATTTTTTCCTGTGCAAGGAACAGAGATATTTTTGATAATGCATGACATTTTCATTTAACATCAATATCAGCCACATAGGGGCAGTTGGATGGCCTAGTGGTTAAGGCATCCGCCCTGCAACCAGAAAGTCCGGGTTCGATCCCCAAGGCCGCTAG
>JBBPDH010000002.1:8562493-8577256 GCA_037974565.1 Clupeocharax schoutedeni | reverse complement strand
TTTTGTGTTTTTCAGTTAAATAAAAGGCTATTTTTGCTACATATTTAAACATTGAGGATTTCTTTAAAAAAATGTCAGTCTCGTCTCGTCTCGTGAACCCAGTCTCGTGTCTCGTCTCGTGGGAAAAGCGTCTCGTTACACCCCTAGTATTAAATAATTTCATTAGGTACAATATATAATGTTCAACGTTCTTACCATTTGAAATTCTATTTGTCAATATTACTTAAATGTTACTGATCTTTATGTGCAATAAAAGACACCTACGTATCGTTTGTGTAATTAGTAAACCGTAAGTTACTCGTGTATAGTATTTATACCCAGCGTTGTGTGTAAGGCATCGTGTATTTATATATATATTTTAGACTTTATATTTTATACTGTTCCTATCTCTGCGTTTCTGCGTAATCGTAACATCAGGAATTTCCTCCGGGATCAGTAAAGATTTCTGATTCTGAATCTTTTACTAGAAATGGTCTAGTAGATTTACAACCAGTGAGTCATGACAGACCATCAGAAATGGAAACAGAATGCTCTCTCACAGCACCACAAATCCTCAGTGAGCGTCCACACTGAACCTGAAGCTTGACTGAGCACTGACAAACTACCTGCCCTGTACACCTGCCTTCATTTTCTGTCATCACTGAGCCAAGGTCCTACTGTGCATTCCTGGCCTTGTTTATGTCACCTGAACGTGCAGTGGCCTCTCTGTGATTAGCACACATCCTGTTATATTAGCAAGCATATGGCCTCGCCACGAGCTGCCTGAGCTGGGCAGCTGGGATATTGTTCCTTCATGTGCCCAGCACACAAACATTCGCTGCTGTATTTATGATATTCACAGAGCTCAGAGGTCTGCTGCAGCTGATGCATGAGAGATCTACGAGTGTCCCCTCATTTTGCCCAGGCTAATGATTTATGGACTTGTGGAAAGTGGTCTGAGCTCTGTTTCATAGTGGATTCACAGGGCGTGGAAATGGTTACTGATTGTAAGCAGAGGTCGACATAAGCGCAGTGCACACATGAAAACTGACTCTTAAACGTGACTGTCAAACACACCCTATCTTGATTTACTGAGGACATCAAATTTCCACCCGGGATAATTCATCCGGGTTTGCATGCACTACAGTAAGTGTTCACAAAATGATCTTTCCAAACTCTGGGACTGGAAGGCTCCCAGTACATTGAGCATGTGCTGTCACATTGTTGTTTTCCCATTTGCAATTACAAGGGAAGATATTTATGCATATAGACAACAAATGTCCCCATTAAAATCAGTTAACTGATGAGATGCAGAGCTGATGAGCATTGTCCTCCTCACACTTTCCCCTTAAATATATTACATGTTTTAGAGAAGTACTTTCCTGAAATTAGATGTTAGGTAATAAATTATAAGATTGAGTGTCAGCTGATACCGATCTAATATTATTTCTCCTGACTGCTACAAAGCTATAAAACGAGCGGCTAACATGACAACACAAAACGTGAGCGTGTTATTCATTACAAGATTGCATCTTCTTATGTGATATCTAATCCAGCATTTCCTGCTGATGTCGGCCCAGTACTGATACTTAAAGCCTGCATCCCAGTGTCATTTCCACTGAGAAGTTGTAGTTATAATAGGAATATTGCTACATATGCTTCTCCACCAGAGTGTGTATAATTTTGGCTGCAAGTGAAGAAACTAGCACTTACATGCAATTATCACATTTCAGCAAACACCTCTGTCATTTAAGTGGAGTAGCATATGTAGCAATAAATAAGTGCCCCCTTCAAACCACCATTTTTCTGTTAGTCAATAGCATCGTTTTCAGCCTCCTTTCACCTCTAACTTGATGCCAATTGACTGTCTGCATGCTGCAATATTCATATATCATATATTTCAGGACCTCATAAAGTCAGTGACATTCATGAGAAATATATCCTTAGGAACATTTTTGTTTACATTGTGTTCCTAGAGTTCCTCATTTAGGCCTATTATTATTATGACAGTCAAAATGATTTCTGTAGGGAAATTATAGCAATATGATATTTTCAGTTATAATTACTGTAGTACTCAGTGGAATGGCAATTAGTCACTATGCAGCTCGCTGCAGGAACAAACTGACCCCCAGTATCAGGTCTGCATTGACTGTAGCTTTAAAAAGTGGCTAAAAATTGCACAATTCTCCTCTGCCTTCTTTGAAATACTTCTACTGCACTTTCAGTTTGTATTTATTTATTTTATAGATTCAATTATCTTATTCTATTTCATTCTTTTATTTATTCTTATTTTAGGATATATTTCTGTAAAGTACATTGACTTACCTGATGAGTATGACAATGTGCTATGTAAATAAACCTGAACACATATGTGCCATGTACGTAGACATGCTTTTTTGTCATTCATCTGCCTTGGTAAGCAGAAGGAAAGCGTTCTGGTGCAAAGCACAACTTTTTCCTGAACAGCCTACAAATATTGTTACTCAGTACATCAATAAAGATGAGTGAGCCAGCTACAAAGAATGAATAGGAACAGGCATGTAAACAAAGGATTCATTAAGAATGATTCATTAAGAATGCTGTTTGGACTAACTCTGTTTCTTATTTGGAAACTGGGCAGATTTCACATATGGCTGACTTGTGCAGGTGTCAAACTGTTATTCTTCTCGGCAAAAGACTTACATCAGACTGTAAATTGTCCCTTTCCCAGGTTTGGCTTTGATTTTTTGAGCTTCACCCACATGATTATTAAACCAGTTTAGCACTTTCACTTTCTTTCAAAAGCATCCATTCAAAAGCATTCTACCGATTTCCGTGTACCTTAGGCACTGTATAATAACGGAATAATTACGGAGTAAAGTTTTAGATATTTTAAGTTCATTTCATTGCTGCTGCCATTCTGAGCACACTGTCCTAAGGCTGATCATATGTGGCCCTGCCTATGCTTTGCAAGGACCCTCTCATCACAAACTCTTCTTATGTTTTAGAGAAAGCTTTGGAAGCACTTTTTTCCAGCAACCGCACTTATCATCTGGCCTGCTGGAAGCAAAGCAGGCCAAACAGAGCCCATAGCACATGTGTTTATGGTCCTTCAGGGCTCACCCGTCTGCTAAAATGGAGCTCCTAATAACGCCGCTCACACACAGCTGGCAGAATGAGGCCTGAGTTATCTCAAGTTGACAATCACAGTTTGCCTCCTAGATGGTAATTCGAATGGCTTTACACTGTCCTGCTTCTCATTACTGCAATATTTCTTTAAAAACATAACCTTACAGACCATTAAGAGAAAACATATGTAAAACACCAAAACAGGAGACTATGTTGCCCTAATAATCTCATTTTTGTCCAGAGTTGAGAAAAAGAATGAAAAAAAAAAAAAAAGACTGACCGATAGTTCTTTACCCCCAGATCTCCCTATGGGACCAGAAAAGCAGAGCTTATGAAGTATTTTTACTAGCATCAGAGCATGGGATATGGTAAAAACGGCTGCATTGTCTCTAGAGACAAAGCGTGAGACTCTGAGAAAAAGGGAGGGAAAGAAGAGTCACTCAAGGGGAGGATACAAAAGGTCCACTCATCCACACATACGACAGGACTGTCCAAGAACTTTTAAGCCATTTTATAACAAATACTGGTTCTACAAATTCTAGTTTTAAACTTGCGAGCCACTGTTCTCATCCCTGAAATGTGTCTACAATGCGAGATTGCTGGCCTGTCCAGAGGAAGATGAAAGGCTCTCCAGCTTTCTCTGGCTGCATTCAAGATCATAATGATACAAGCCTATTTCATTGTGTACAGGGTGAAAATGCAGTCTGGCCACAGCTTTTGTGTCTCTTTTAGCTTTTCATTTCCTGTCCTCGGGTCCTGGCTTGTCAACCTCATTTATTTTCTTTTAGGTTTTAAGTATGAAAAACTTCCAGAATTTGAGATCTTAGGAGAAGATATAAACTGCATTCTGGAGTCTATAGAAGCAGGAAGGCATTACATTTTTCACGTTTGACCACTTTCTAAAACGCAATTCACGAACTTATTTGATGAAAAATCATGACCAGATGCAGCCAGCACCATTTAACAGCAACTCCAGTGACTGACACCGTGCTGCTCTTCCTGTCGTTTTTCTTCACATTTGACCAACACGTTTCGGTCTACAGTACAGTGTGCAAGAGTCTTGAGACATCGCTCAATCTTTATATACAATGGTACCTTGACTTACGAGTGTCCCAACTGTACCCAAAATTTGGGTTACGAGCATTTGTGCTTTCAGTTATGTTGCAAAAGTTTGTTTATCCATCCATGTGTCCAAAGAAAGTGAGTGCAAAAGACAGTGCTGAGAAGTAGATGATGTGCATTGAATTAAAGAAATAAATTAGAAAAACGAATGAACTGGCGAATCAAAATATTTTCTAAACAGCAGACATCTATCTGTGAAAATATGGAGAAGCTGCTGATGGTGTGGTTGAGGGAGAAGCAGCTTGCTGAGGTCCTGTAATGGAGGTAATAATCTGCAAGAATACTTGAGCTGTTTACTCAGATTTTCTGCAGCAGATCCAGGCACTTCGCAGAACCCTGCATCAGGTGAGCCGTTTGATGCCAGTCTGGGCTGGTTTAAGAATTTTAAAAAGATGACAAGCAAATGCTATACATTATAATTAATAAAACCAGTGTATTGCAGTACATCCTATTGTATTGTGATTTTATACAAAATTCGTTATCTATAAGGCCTTGTTCACACGGACGTCTGAACCAGGTGTTTTTCTGGCGTTCGTGACTCCAGGTGATCGCCTATTAAACGCCACCCGTTTTTCTGCTCATTGAAGCAAATCAAAGCGTCCTCACGGGCGTTCGGCACCGGCATTCGGCCGGCTGCGTGTTCGGATGGCGCCAAATAAACGCTGCATACAACGTTTCCTTGGCGTCAAAATCCCGACAAACGCGAGGAAAATGTCGCTATGGTGTTTCCATGGCGTTCGCTTGACGTTCTGGAGGACCGAATATGTCCCATGATTCTGTACGGCAACTGCGAAAAATCACGTTTTGTTCCTCTCCTGCCTACGGCACTGTATCAGGAGGATTTTTAAAACAGGAATGTAAACGGCAAATCTTAAGAAAGAATAGGGATCTGTGTTTTCAAGGCAGAAATATAAACCAAGATGACACACGTGTAAACACTTACTGCCCCCACAGGTGAATCCACGAAACTACAGATTGGGCGTCAGACAAACGCCAGTTGAACGCCTTGCTGATGTCGATCAAGCGCCGCTACAAAATGCCACAAAAACATCTATGGCGTTCAGAGCGTGTTCATTTCAAACGTCCGTGTGGACGAGGCCTAAGACACATTTTCCTGTGCTGTGTTTTTTGGAGGTGCGGAACGGATTAATGGCATTTCGATTTAATTTCAATGGGGAAAATGTATTTGACATACGAGTAATTTGAGTTATGAGCTCGGTCACAAATTAAACTCATAAGTCAAGGTACCACTGTATTTTGCTTTCAATCAGCTTGTTGGTGTAAAAATACTATTTTATGCTCATCGAACTGTCTCTTTAGCATATGGAATAGGTTAAAGAAATAGCCGCAAATGTGACAGGCTGCAAAGTAAAGATACAAGGTGCCCAAACAAAAGTGTTTCAACCCGCCAGGATTCAGCACCACCAGTATACTGATCGCTGGCCTGATCATCTGAAGTAACCCATTTTTTACTTCAGGCCTCAAGCTAGATGGGTATGTTATGCCTGAATAGTTTATATACATGTCATTGTGTGGTTTAACAAAAACAACATTCCTCTGACGCTGGCCAGGTTCAGGGACTGGACTGAAAATGAGAGCCTTAAAAAAGGCCTTCAGGAAGCCTGAAGAACTGTTCCTCTAGACAACATTAAAAAGTCTGTCTCTTTAAAAGCCACGTACTTTAGCACAGCACTGCACAGATACGCTCTCTGACTGCAGCTCAGTGCATCAATGAATTATGTACAAGATCGGGTTTCACAAGCATCTACACCTGGGCCTGTACTGTCTGTACTTAGAGCCAGATTTACTGTCCCAAACGCAAAATTTGTCATCCTTGCAGTAAAATAATAGGACAACAGACAGGATGGAAACATACTGAAAACAAAACAAGATCAAATAACATTGGCTGAACAGTACAAAACCAAATGTAGACACAGAGACAACAGGGTAAAAAAAAAAAAAGAACAGTTAAATGCTAATATTTTACCAGGTAAAAACCCACAGTTTTCATTGACAATGTTAAATCATAATAATGGTACAAATCACATCTTTTTCAGAAGCAAGATGGACAGAGAATTTATAAAAGTAACATTTATACTTAATAATAATAATAATAACACCTATGTCATCTACTTCAGGAAATAAAGTATTTAATGTTGCATGAGCATGAGCTTGTATGTTAACAAGAGTCACCCAATATTTAAAGTATTTATTCTATAGATTTAAATGCTGTTGCTGAATCTTGTAAGTGTTCATTAACCCCACATATAAATCTTTACAGGGGTTCGACATATGACTTTTTGATTTTACAACGCTCACTCCCGCTACAACTCAGCTTACACCGCTAACCTCGTACTTACAGGCTACGTAGGTGAACTAATTTGTGTGAGAGGGGGAGTTTTCCTGTGGCTTAATTGTTTTCATGATTCTACAACTGTGTTAGAATCAGTAAGGCAAGGGTGTGTTTCAACACCAATATTCGTGTTACATCACTGTTGAAGGAACGGATCTGTGTCGTAACTCGAGGACTGTATGTGCAGAATCAAACCTAAATCCAGTCTTCCTTATTGGATACTGTGAATGTAGTGTATATTATGGCTTAACTGCAGTCTAAATCCATTCTTTTTCCACTGTGTGTGGAAATGTGTGTTAGACAAAGCATAAGCCAGAGCCTCCGTCTCGGCAACGATTTCAAAATGACCTAAATTCACTAATGTCGAATTTAACATTCACAATGAATCTGTAATAATTTTTTTTGGTAGGCATTTAGCAAGTGTTAATACTTAGAAAATGCCCAGAGTCTCGTCTGGGAAGGAAAAGTCATCCTCCTACACAGCAGCAATCATTCCCTTCAGCTGGAAATGTCCTGACAGACAGGCTGCTACCCTCTGGCTTACTGACAAGACCCACAACACTGTGACTGTCAAACACTCCCACTCCCTTCTCATCACACTGAAATGACAGTTATTTTTCCTAAATCAATTAACTCTGGCATGTTTGGTTTATTAAAATGTTATGAAAAATACTCAACCATACTTGCAGCATTAGCCAAGAACACAGAACACAACAGAACAGCATTCTCACAGCCCAAACACACCCATCAGCCACAACACTAAAACCACAGGCAGTGAATAACAGCATCTTAATATAATGGCACCTGTCAAGGGTTGGGGATTTATAATGGGAAGTCAAATGAGCAGTGGTATGTTGGAAACAGGAGAAATGGGGTCTGAATGACTCTGACAAGGAACAAAATGTGACAGTTAGATGACAGGCCATCTCCAAAATGACAGATTTTGCAGAGTGTTACCAGTATGCAGCGGTTAGTATCTACCAAAAGTGGTCCAAGGAAGGAGAGTCAGTGAACCAGCATCAGGGCCATGACCGATGTTCAGTGTTTAGAAGGGAAGCCAGTGGAGTGCACTAAGCAACGTTCTGCTGGGGAAATCCTGGCTCCTGGTATTGTCTTCCCTAATGACAGTGGTCACTTTCAGCAGGATAGCATGCCCTCACACTTTACAAAAACTATTTGATGAACATGGCAAGAGTTCAAGGTTTCCTCTTCACCATCATATTCCTCCAGTTTCAATCAGAGTGAGCATCTGTGGGATGTGCTGGACAAACTGGTCTGATCCATGGAGCGTCAACTTCACAACTTACAGGATTTTAAAGACCTGCTACCACAATCTTGGCACACAATATGAAGACATTTATGAAAGGGAATCATAAATCTATCCAAAAATTCTAGTGGACAAGTATCTGAAGCAGAACTCAAAATTCAAATAAAATATTGCACCAAGAGAAATTGCTCTGCCTGCACCCATAACGGATATTTTCCCATACTTTCTTCTTTTCTTTCTGTTTTCTTTTGTCAGTACCGGCTTCTTGAACAGCTACACTTTCTATCAGACTCACAGCATGGACTCGTGAACTCAATATGGAAGGATGGGCAGAAGTTCATTGGAATGTTTTGAGATTTGAAGCAAGAGTAAAGCTTAATTTGCACTTTTTTTTTTGAAACAGACAATCTGGGTGAGCTACTAGGTCCTGAATGGCTGTTAGGATTCCTAGTCGTCCCCATTTTCAGTGTTTCTGAAAGGGCCATGAAAAAAAAAAAAACACCAAAATTACTGCAGAGGGCTATGAAAGATCATTTATAACTTTATATATTCACAATTTTATAGAAGTTTGATGTTACTATAAATATTGATGATTAAAGGTTTGTTTTAAAAAGTAATCAAACAAAGCCACTGGATGCATCTTATTATCTCATTAAATCTCACTAGCGGTGTGGAATCGTAACTGACAGAATTATTGTTTTGTTGTAACTCAAATGTCCAGCTGAGCGGCAGAAGTGTTTTAGATTTCAAACGGTGCTGCAGAATTACTACCTTTGGGAATAGCTGCCTTAACTTCTAATACGTTTTTGACTTTTTTTGATTTTCCCCTTCCTTATGCATGTTCAAATATCTAATTTCAGAAATATCTCATCATTTTAGAGGCACATGAGACAGAAATGAGTAAGGCAGCTGAAGGGGAACAGCTTGGGAGGACACAGCTTTAACTGTGAGAGGATGGAGAAGTTAAAGTGACAACAGGGTAAGAGTCAAGAGTGAACACATTATCATAGATCATTTATGCACTCAGTGTTGGAGGCTTTCAAGTACTTTTCTGTAAAATAACCCTTTTCTGCTTTGTGTATTTTAGTGAATGTTTTGACTCAAAATAAATGTAGTCTTAATTTAACTCAAAAATGTTGTCTTGGCACCACACTAACTGGAACTGTTCTACACAAAACACACACACACACACACACACACACACACACACACACACACACACACACACAAACACACACACACACAGTTGTTAATAGAAAACTGTCATTACATTCTAAAGTATGATGCCTTTTGAGAAAGTCATCAAAGTCATCATGCAAAGGTACACTATTTGGACAAAAGTATTGGGACACATCGGTTTGTCAGGGTTTGGGGAGAAACCTTTTTTATTTCAGCATGAGTGTGTTTCAGTACACAAAGCGAGAGCGTGAACTTGACTAGTCCGCACAGAGCCCTGACCTCAACACTATCCAAGACCTTTGGGATGAACTGGAATGGGCATTCTCATCCAACATCAGTGCTTGTCCTCAAAAAGGCTCTACAGAATGAATAAGCATAAACTACTAAAGAAACAATCTTGTGGCAAGTCTTCCAAGAAGAGTGGAAGCTATTATAGCTTCAAAGGGGGGGGGACCAACTCCATATTAAAGTCTGTGTATTTGAATGCAGTGTCATCAAAGTAGCTCTGGATTCAGACACCAACAAGCAGCAGCAATCTAAAATGTGTAGGTTTCCATAAGCAGCGGGACACTGGCAGAACTGAATGAAAAAGCTGTTAACAGCTTGAAATCACCACATGGCAAATCTGCCATAGCAGCCGAGCGGCTAATTAGCAGCCTTCGCCTATTACTGCGAGAAAGACTGAATAATTGACAGCAGCATGCTTGGCTGCTTTAACATATTTGAAACCGTTTGGTGTTGAGGGTTTGAATTCATCTTGAGAAGTCTTCTTTAGGAAATCCTCAACAACAAAAAAGGCTCAGCAACAATATGGGTTCACTTTTTATGACTAATGGAAATACAAATGATGTGGTCAAAAGTACATTTCATCACTGTTGGAACATTTTCCATGGTAAACTTTAGCAGAAGGTTAAACATCTTTGAAAAGCTACGTTTGTTTAAAAGATTTTAGGTTTTCAAATATTTTATTATCAGTTGAAATGTCTGAATGACTTTTCAAATAATGAAAAAAAAAAAAGAGATATGTCGTCCCCCCCCCATTTATTCAAAAGAAGGTAACATCTGTATGAGGGGCACAACTGGCTAAATTTTTATTTCAGAGTCTCCAACTCTTCCATTTCATTCTAGAATATTTTCAATAAGTGTGTTGCGTTTAGAGGACCCATATCATATCATCAATTCAGTTTTCAATAATATGCATTAATTGAAATTAATACATTAAATGAAGTACAGTACATCTCTCTGAATGGGCAAAAAAAACCCTTTATAGCAGACTCTTCTCATCTCATCCCTCCCTTCAGTTGCTCCCCTCAGACCACCACTTAAAGGTGTTTTTAGTAATAAAATCAACATTCATTTAAAATCTTCCTTTGGTAAATCCTCACACACAACTCTGTTCCAAATTCATAAAGAATAAAATAAAAGAAAATGTGGAAGTTGGAGCCCAAAATCCAAAATAAAAGAGAGAAAAAAGCCAGAGAGGAAACACACACACACACACACACACACACACACACACAGCTCTGGCAAGGACTGAATATACATCAAATATTCAGCACTGTTATGACACTTGGGATGGGGCCAAAACTGCATACTTGTATGAAATGCATGTGCAGTTTTGCAAACATGTGAAAAGCACTAAATTTTCTCCGAACTATGAGGTTCAGGAATATCAGTTTCCTGTACAGAAGAGGGTTGGAAGCAGTCTTAATAAACTTTCTACAGGCTTTATAAATATTTATCACGTCATACACTGCAGGGACATACAAAAAAACATACATTCAAGGCAACGAGTATCAAAAGGCCACATTAAATTTTCATCACAGGGGTCTGACATGAGAAGGAGGCGAGCCTCCCACTGCCCTTTCCTCTCTTTCTGAGGGAGCAACTGTGTGCCTCACTCCGTGGTCATCATACAAAAGTCCTATAGATGACGAGTCCTGATGCTTCAGATAATAGGGCAAAAGAGGTCATTTAGAAAAGTACTTCTTTTTCTTCTGTGAGGCTTGCAGAACAAAACAGGGTTGTGACACTGGTGGGCTCAGAAGCAAGAGCAGACAGAAATTTTAAATCTGTCCCACAGTCACTAGCACGCAGACATCCAGAAAACAATGGCATCTGTTATGTGGGCGAGCCCTTTTGCCAAGGCCAGTTTTACACCATGTTTTACAGAGTACGAGTGCCAAGAATTACGATTTTTATAATATTTTGGTCTCTGTGTTTTCTGTTTTGGAATAATTATGAAATATGCAGGCCTCTGTACTCCATCCATGGAAAGGGATGTGTAGATTAGACTAAAACAACACATAAAACTTACTTACAAAGGCAGCAGCTTGAAAACATCCTTAAGTACAGTTGTCGCTGTCTGAATAAAAGCCTTTATTTCCATCTATCAGTTTTTATCCATATTTTCCAGATACCAGCTGCTATTTCCACTTTGTCACTTTGTGACAAACTAATAAAGAGTCCAAAATGGTGTTGAATAAAAATGTTTTGTTTCCCATTTTCCTGTAAAGTTACTTTTTTGTAGATATGAGGTTTCATTCAACAGGGACTCCACACAACTGCAGCTAATAGTCTGAGCCTCCAGGAGAATAAGAAGCAATGTCTGTTCGACATTGTTTCCTTTTGATGTAAAGTCAAAAACCTTAAAAGTGAGACATGTGAAAGCAGCACATGTCTAAAATATAAACACAAAGAGTTAGTTATTAACACTGTTCTTGCACATGCTTGGATGCAGTTGTAGAATGCATATCTTTTAATACCTTTTTAAAAATAATGAATATTTGAAAATTACCCATTTCAAAATTACCTCAATGAAAATGAGAAATTCTTGCTTGATTATACAAGGCCCTGGCCCAACCTTTCTGTGAATGTATTTTGTAAATACATCTACTGGTCTGAAGCCAATATAGAAGTTTGACTAAATATACGCCTAAAACAAAGTATGGAGTTTTAGATAGATTGGGTTGAGCAGAAGTGAAAGAACATTTGAGTATGTGCAGCTGAGTAAATGTAACTAATTACTAAACAATCATATATGAGACTCGAGGACATGATTCTATTACACTTCAGCAAGCGTAACCTTAAGCATTTGCTTAACAGACTAAAACAACTCCATTCACACCAACAGCTGTTCTAAAACATTTGATCGACTTTATGATGTGGGTTTCGCAACAGTGGCGACCATTAAAGATCAACATTTTCTATTCATTTGAAGCTATTTGAATATCAAATAGTTAGGTAACAAGTTATTTGCCAGCTTCCTTAAATGGAAAGCACAACAGATAACACACATTGCGGCCACACCACAGGTCAAACACAGCAGAGTGTGAACAGACACGGCATGCTTCCAGTCGTTCATACTCCTGGTCATGTTTGAAAGGCTTAAGCATCTTAAAATATAGCCAGACTGATATATCAGCTGGTCAATGATATCAACTGGGCAACAGGTCAAAATCAGAGATCAGTTTATGTGGGTTTTGTCATTTTTTTCTTGACGTGTGTTATTAATATCATCTACACAATTCTGCAAGAAAAATCCCTTATGGTAATTTAAATTCTGTTGGCTGTTGTATAAAATTTTATATAAGCAAGATGATGAAAACCATAACAACGGATGACTGATTGGTCAGTCTGTTTTTAATGCAACAGAATATTTCACAGACCCCAATTAAACAGGTCAACAAGAAAAATGTTTTTGTAATCATCAGAAACCACAACACACTGTTCGAAACCAGATTTTCATGCTGAATTGAGATCTGCTTTCAGTTTTTTCAGTTCACATCAACTTGAATTATGAGTAATTATGGGCAATTATGGATAATATTAGATTTGCAACAGACTTGCATGCATTTTTTATTAAATCGTCGGCACCAATCAAGTTACTGTTTTAACATTTTCAGTGTGAAGTCAGATAGGTGCACACTGTGGCATAGATATAATGATCCGTGTCAGATACCACTGTTTCTTCAAAAACGCTTAGCATATGATTATTATATGCCAATTATACCAAGGAATCATATATCTAGCTTCATCATAAAAACTGTATGTGCAGGAAAAACTAAACACAGATTTGAAATCAGCATGAAAAAGCCACAAAACCCACATGAACTAATCTCTGATGATTTTGGCCTGTTGAACTTTGTTATTCTTTTCTACACAGTGCTGCAGTGAGACTTTGTAAATGGCATTAGGAGCATATTTTTTTCATTGCACGGCACTGATGGATGCATTGATGGATGCATAGCCGGGCAGTTGTCTCTTCTTTCCAACTCTGTTTGTAAACTCTATATGAAAAGCCCTTAGATAACTTTGAAGAATGTTTGCATTCAGCAACTTTATCGTGGCTATCAGCAGGAGCAATTACGCAAAAAAAATTAGAGCAACTAGGATCTGAAACATCACACATGGAATAAAGAGAACACCCAATTACTATAATCTGAATGAGCCAGTGAAAGGACATTACAGAGCAGATGCTTATGTAAATGTGTTGGACATCAGAGAAAAAGATATGCAGTAATCCAATAGTTTTACGCGGATCAGGAGTCGCCAATTCAGCCACACGCTGATGTTTTTAAAGAACCAAACTCATCCTCATCTTTCTTTTGAGAACCGAACAGTATTACCGCCACCAGCCCAAAGTTGTCAACCACCATAACAAGAAGCCTTCCGCAGCGTGCCTGCTCTGTGTCTTGTCCTCCTATTTTAGTGTTTTTAACTCCCCATCTCCCTAAATTCTCAAGTTCTTGGTTTGTTTAGTATTAGCAAAGCCGTGCCCTGTCTAAACATGTAGGTAGAGAGAGTTTTCAATGTTTCATTTGTGTACGAGTCTTTGCCTGCTGCTAATGCTAACCGCTAATGCCAATGGTTTTTCTCTCTCCCTCTCACACACCCACGCACTCAAGTAATAACTGAGCATCGGCATAGAGAGCTGTCTTGTTCTTTTGAGTCTTTGCACGCTGTTAATGCTAACCGCTAATGCTAAAGTTTTTGTAATTACTAACGTTTTCTGATTATGATTATTACTCAACTTTTCAATATTCTCGGCTGCCATTGGAACGTTACCCCCGTGAAAAGCAAGGGATTACTGTATACCAAAAGTGCAGTCTCAGAAAGTACGTGACAACATGGCAATAAAGCATCTATCAAAACAATAGGTTCCGTAGGAAATTCAACAAAGGGCCTTATGGTACAAAAAGGCATTGTGCCTCGTCGTAATTTCACGTCCCAACTCATCACACAGTGTAAATCTGCATTAAACTATTAAAATGGTTGGTCTCACTATGAATCACTGGGTCACTTGGGCCAGTACCAGGGTCAGCAAAAGGACAAAGACCCAATTAAGAGTGCACAAGAATCTGGGTCGATCTTCGTTCACCCCTCAGTAGCCACAGGAAGCACTCAGATAAAAGAATAACAGCCCACCATTTGAATACAAGCTGCAATTATTTATTCCTGATTAGGAATCATTAACTAGAACATGTTTCTCTTTTGGCAGCCCAATCTCTTTCTGATAGTCTTTCATGTCTCTATGGAGGTGTGAAGCATGAAAATTTGACAAAAAGAATGCCACTTGTCCAGCTTTACGTAAACAGAAAAGTAAAGGATTGCCACATGCAGCAATCAAATGGCCCCAAGCAAATCCACAAGGTCAACTTCCAAAAGTTTGGATTTGAATTCAAAACATTCCCACCTATATTTACGGCATTTATCAGACGCTTTTATCCAAAGCGACTTCCATTCCCTAACTACA
>JBBPDH010000002.1:8543383-8560565 GCA_037974565.1 Clupeocharax schoutedeni | reverse complement strand
GCAGACGCTTCTGTAACCTCCATTGTGAGCGGCTGTGTATCTGTGTGTATCTGTGTGTATTTGTGCATCTTGTGGTCGCACTCCTCAGTAACATGAGCAGCCCAACTAATCGATAATGGCATTCGTTGACAACGATTTTCATTATCGATAATTATCGATTTTATCCATTAGTTGTTGCTGCCCTAGTTTTATACTAACGCATATACTCGTGCATGTCATCAGTAAAGTGGGGTATATCTAAATCTTCACACTTACTGTAAAAGCATGACTGCCCCACACACTGAAGATCAAACTTCCAACTCCCCATTCAGCAAGAAAAACACCATGGCTAGACTCTATATCCTTTGATTAGACTCTTGCGGTCATAAATATGGTACATCTTGTTTGTGGGGAATTGTAGCTTTCCACTTCACTGTTGCTTTTGTTACTCCGCTGCTTGTTGATTTATCCATAGTTGTACTGTCCTATGCAGTCTGCGGAATGTGTCCTCCGGCACTAATGTTACTAATATTAACTGTATTAACTGGTATTGCTAGAATCAGGAGCTTGTTTGTCTACTTAAGACTCATCGTGCTTCTTTAATAAAATAACTGCACCAGTAACTACAGTTTCTTTTAAAGATAACTTTAAATGGAACAGCTCCTTCTTTTTTTATGCATTATCAGCATAAAAAAAGATTAGTTGGCTCAAAAATTAATTTGTAACACATATTACAGTTCAAATTGATAAATGTAATTTACATAAAACAATGGAAAGTTATTACAATGATGTAGGGTAGGATGGCCGCTAAATCAATCATTACACTTACTGTACCTCATTTATAGATTAGAGCATGAAGATCTTTGCTGTTATTCTTGGCTACAACAAGGTGTTAATAAGCAGCCCCTGCTCTTGAACCAGAAATTCTGAATCCGTATCCCTAGTAAAAATGTAAACATAAGCAATAAGCGAAGAGAAAGCAAAAGGATCATTTCTAGTGTAAATGTCACACCAAGTCTTTGTTTTCAAAGGTGCATTCCTGAGTTTCTACCGCAATTATCACCTGCAAACATTACATGCAAACATATTAAGCTCTTATCATGTTAAGAGGCTGGACTTCAAACAGAAGCAAGGAGAAGCTCATGGCCAAATATTGACAAGATGTATCTGTGTCAATATTGATAGAAATTCATACAAAGCCATTCATCAGACTTCATCGAAGGCGGAACACTGAAGAGACCTGGAGACGTTCTATTATAACAGGAAACTGAAGGAGCCAATGAAGATTGTGTAACTGAAGAAAAGGCAGAAAACAAGAAGACCAAGATATAATGAAGCTAAATGGCTTCATGAGTGTAACTTTCAGATAAATGTACATGCCAGTTCAGACAGCATCACCGGGGAGGCCGTAAAAAGTCCCGCTGAAAGGTTTGCTCTTGATATTCCACTCTGTTTAGTGAGTAGGTGGATCGAGAGGAATAGAAGTGGGGGTGGGATATGATGAACCTGCTGCACTTGTGCCCTCTGTGCACTTCCATATTTATCAGAGGCTTAAGATAGTGGTGCTTTGCGTTCTGACCCACTGTCAGAAGCCATTCTGATTCCGTGACGAACCACAGACAAAGACACTTATGTGGGAGGTCAGAGCACACCCACACACATTAATTATTAATGAAAGAACAATGACAGTGTGGGATAATTGGGACAGGGAGAAAGCAAAATGATAGACAGATCTAGAGATAGTTGTGTCTTCATTATTCCAATCTGAATCTTCAACGAAGCAACTGCACACTCACTAGAGGGTTAAACAATGGAGACAGGGGTCTTCTTACAAGGAAGCTCTAAGTGCTCCTGGAAGGACCTTGGTTGCTAAGATACAGGAAGGACTGGTCCAGGTCTGTGTTCAGGTGGGACAAGGTAGAAGTGGGTTACTGAGAGGTAGAACGGTGAAAAATAAATAAATAAATCAGCAGCTACAGTGCAATGGACACCCAGTGACTTGGAGCAGGTTCTTGGATCGGACTGCAAAACCAAACAATTCAGACTAAGTAATCCCCATCATAAACACGATTAAGAGTTGAAAGGGAGTGTCAAAAGGGCACAGAGATCAGCAGTCTGCTCTTTGACTTTCAGGACTCCCAGGATGATGTTTTCTTTAGCAAGCTGCTCCAGAGTCAGTGCCTTCATGGGGGATGAAACTCACAGGCAAATTAATAGCAAGTCTTTCAAAATAAGACATCTGTTTTGAATTCCAGCAGGTCTGTACATTATAGTGCGGTCAATTCAATTACAGTGAACGAGAAAGCTCCCTGTAGCTGGTGGTGTGCCAAAGCAAGGCTCTGCCCCCCCCCCCCACACCTCCTCCTGGAGAGGAATCCGCATCACCTCCGATAAGTGGCTCCCTTGGCCCCCCTCCTCCATTAATGAAGCACACGAGGGGATGGAGAGAAGATCACAGGAGACTCCACATTCATAAGGAAAGATTGTCTATCCCAAGAAAGTCTGCAAGGAGCAATACTGTCTTACTGTTTCCCTTCCTCCAAAGATTTAGCTTCCCCGATTTCTCTTTGACTTGTCAAGGAGAAAAAGGAAATGACTTATTAACACAAATCTGGTTCAGGTGGGTGCAAGAAGCACAAGGGTCTGGCTTAGACAGAGCGTCAGAATAACTTTCAGCTTCTCAAAACCTAAAAAAGGTTGTCATGGTTTAACTGTACCATGGCTTTGTTTCACAAGAAAGCATAATATTTATGACAACCATTTGTGAAACAATTATGAGTTTTTATTAAAGAAAAAAAATTTCATTTAAATATTTGGAATGTACAGCATTCGTAACAGGACAAAGCGATGCTGCTGCCACTGCTACAGTGCTTTATTGGAACCACAACTGCATTCATATTTTGTAGAGTGAAGCCGGCAGGTGAGAAGAAATCAGCTTCTTGAAACAGGGCTAGACTGAATTAAAACTAAAAAGGTATCGGACGAAGGAAAAATGCTACTTCATGAGACTAACCTCTAGAAGATCACAATTAGCTTTTCTTACTTCATGTGGACAAATACAGTTGAATGTGAAGGATTCCCACCCACACCCAGGCAAATTACATGTCTTGTCGATTTTGTAAGCATATTTTATTGCATGGTTTCTAGTTTTAACACTACGGAAAAACATCGGTATAGAATGTCCTAACATTTGCACATAGAACCTTGCAAATAAACAGTAATCCGTGTGCTCAACAACAAGCAAGCATTGAAACTTTTACATACCTGCACTGAACAAATACAACTTTGTTAGAAAAGTCTTTGGTTTATTTAGGTGCAGAATGCAGCAAGGTGACACCGGATGTCTTTTCTCTTCTAAAATTTCCCTTTCAGACAGTGGGGGATCGATTGGCTTAGCCATTCCCATTTAATTATGAGAGCACTCCTAATACAAGCCTTGTCCCAGGACCTCATAAACCCAGCCCTACTAGAGAGACCAACTGGGAGTCAAGTAAACACAGAGATCTGATATACTAAAGACAACAGCATTGTACAGAAAGAGCAACAAACACAGCAGCTTGTTCCCACACACCCGAGTCACTGGGACTGTGTAATCAAGGAAAATACAATTAGATTTTGTAGCAATAAATGGTATAAGACATTTCTTTAATATGTTTTTGCAAATATAACATAGGATCCCATCTTGGCATCTTTGGTATTCTTTTATTGTGAAAAAAACTTTCTGGTGCAGTTTTAGATGTGCTTGGACTCGCTCCTGATTGCTGTAACAGTTTAAGCGTCAGCCCCATAATCAGCAGATCATGAGTTTGATCCCTGGGGGTGAGGCAGCCATCCATGGCCACAAGTAAAATTGGCCTCGCGCTCTCCGAGTGGATAGTGACCAGCCTCCAATAATTCATTCAGCACGAACATATCGTTGCTGTCGGGCGGAAACCTCATAACTCCACTTTTGGTCTTTGTTGTTTTTTTCATAAATCAATACTATTGATCAGTCTCCACGTGGGTCTGTAAAATTTAGAAATTATTAACCAATGAAAAGTGTTGAAAATAGCTTGTGATGTTTGGTGACAGTATTCATTTATTTAGAATATAAATAGTATTTTCAGTTTCCTGAAAAATAGCCGTTTTGGACATTTTAGCCGTTTTGGAGGTTTCCGCCCGACAGCGATGATATGTTAGCTGATGTAACAAAACTGGTATTTAATGTTCTCCTCCAAGCGTGTTAGTGTTCTGTGACATTGAATTTGTGGTGTTCTGAAAAGTCAGGGTCCCTGTTGACTTAGAGAAAGCACATGCAAGCCTTCACTCCCAGTGTTTAAAGATACTGAAAAATGTTTGAAGTTTCCAAAATCTGAAATTCACTGAAATCATTTCACACACTCAATATGCTACTTCACGAAAGAGTCACTGAAGTATTAAGGATCCAAACTTTTTCTGCATTCACAGCGTCAGCCATCCTCTAATTGCAGCCCTGTGTAGTTTCTTCCACTGCATTCATTGTGAAAACAATAAAAGCAGAAGTGTGGTGAAGACTGACTCAAAGTAAAGAACAGTAAACATGTAATCACATTAAAAGTACTAATGAACCATGTAAGGCTCAGAAGATGTAGTTTTTCTCAAGTTGTCAGCTTCACTGGCTTTACCAGGAACCAAACACCTAAAAGATCATGCCATCCTTAGTCATCCTTGAATTTATTTTCCAAATTGCCTTCCAGTCATGTCATCAAGCCACAGCAGTTTAGCATGGTTTTCTGGGAAAATTGTGTTAGCAAAGAAAACAATCCAGACCAAGTCATCCTAAGCAAAGTGGGCCAAATCACATGACTAATTCACTAAACCGAGCTCAGTGTCAGAGACCGTATGAAAACGGTCTGCTTGGCTGCAGCCCACTGCATCTGGCACATGAAAGTGGCCCTGGTGTACAGCTACAGAATTCCACTAATACAGCACGGTCATCCAAAAAGTTTAAGAAAAGTACCTCTGCTTACAGATGGGGGACATATGTCCATCTGTGCCACTTGGCTAGTCACATCAACATATTTCCCTCATTCTGCTTAATCATTAACCACAGCCCTCACTCTCCATCACTCAAGGCAACTGAATGACATCCATGCAAAGGTTGCACATCTGACTGACAAGTTCTGGAATGCACTGGCCAATGCAAAATGGGTGCGTAGGACTAGTGCTGGTTACCGTAGCAACCAGCTGAACAATCAATGCCGTCTAGGAACAGTGAAGCCTAAAAATACATTCAGGTAAAAGTACTGATACTTCACTGAAATAGGGACAGAGAAAAATATATAAAGTCAGTGCATATCTATAAAAAATACCAGGTCAACTGATCAGCTGCAACAGAACTCCCATCCAGCAGAGGAACTTTTGTAAGGTGATATTTTTCGGGTTTCTACCCCTTGTTATTTAAAGTAAAATGAATAACAGAAGGCATCACAGATACATTAGTCTTTGAGTGTAATATTAAGAAAAGGATAAATCCCTCACATTCCTGCTCCAGCAGATTTACCTCATGACATTATGGCATTACCATCTACCTCACTGAGCACCATGAGCCTCAAGCCACATGAGAATGCAGATCAATAACTGTTCTATTGACTGTTTTCACCAATAACCTCTCACTGAACTTTGCACAACATGTTCAAACATCAAGGGGCTATTTTGTTAGAACAAAAAAGGTCTATGTTCGAGCACGAAATGTAAAGAAAAGGCCCAGGGGCCCCAGTCTTTACATATGTCTTAGGTTACCCAGCTTTATTCTATATTACCGGAGTTACTGAACGTTCTCAACCACTTGTCCTTTTTGCAAGGATTTAAGGGGAAGATTCAAACAGTCTGAGACATCAGCTGGACATGTACATAACTTCATTACATTCCTACTTCTACTATTCTAAATTGCACATGAATGCTTTTCATTGCACATTTACCATGCCCTCCATATTCCCTGGTGATTCCGAAAACCACCATCTCGCACAGACCCTCAGAGTATCCTAGTGCCCTTTACGCACCCACACAAGTACCCACCTGTTTCCACAGCAGCTCGTCCTCCTCGTTGAGCTTCCACGAGCCCCCCACGTGGATGGCGGCCAGCGCCACGCCGGTGGCGACGGCGGCGCGCATGCGTACTGGCAGCAGCGTGTACACGACGTGGATGAAGAAGACGGTCCACCACACGCCGTCCGAGGCGCTGCGCGGCGCGACGTAGCGCACGCCCACGGCCTGCAACACAAGCAGCACAGCGATCACGGCGTAGCACACGATCCACATGTGGTCCTGGTGGAAGGCGCTGCGGTTGCACGCGAGCATCAGGGCGAGCACGAGCGCGATGCCCAGCGAGAAGATGACCACGTAGGCGGTCTGGTGCGCGCCCCCCGCGCAGTGGAAGCACAGCATGACGGCGCACACGAGCGCCAGTACAGCCATCAGCATGGTCAGGCTGCTCTGGTTCAGGCGGAAGAAGTAGCGCTGGTAGAGGCGCTCCAACTTCTCCGAGCGGAACTTCTTGGAGCTGAAGACGCGCATGACGCCGCTGCAGCATGCGGCCGCCGAAAAGACCCGAGCGTCGGGCGCGAACTGCTGCTCCTCCCCGCGGTGGTGGTCCTCCTCCTCCTGCTGCTGCTGCATCATCTCCTCCTCCTTGGTTCTGGCCCTGCGCTCGTCCAGGCCCAGCTCCACGGACTTGGCGCGCACCCCGCCCTCGTCGCCACGCTCCTGCCACGCGGATTTTGACCTTACACTCAGCCTCGTCTTGGTCGCCGTAGCTGTGCCGGTGGACCCTCGGCCCTCCACGTCCCTCCACCGGCTGCTGGAGCGCGCCAGCCTGCCAGGGCAGCCGTTGGCCACGGGCTCCCGCTCGCCCCACGCTGACCTGTGCTCGGTCCCTCCCCTCAGGCCGAGCCCGGGGGGGCTCACGCTGTTCGCCCTGGACATTACGAGGATGAAGACCACTACTGCAGACCACTCTGAAGGTTCAGGGGAAAACGTGCGTTTCCACACACAACGTTTCAAGGATGCGCACTAGCAAACGCATATTATTATACAGACCGGAGACACACACGAGCTCACTCATCTCTGCAGTGAGACCCCCGGAATAAAAAGTCTGTGCATCATTCTGATAAGTCCACCGTTGGACAAATTCGGCTCGTGGCTAAGAAGTGCTCTGGAGAGCGTTTGGAGTAATTAAATATGCGCTCTAATGAGCAAGACCACCGGGGACCCTCGCCTGGGCGATCACAGCATCATGGGAAAATCAGCCTCGTTCGCCCTGGGAATATGGTCCGCGTGATCCTCATTTTTGCTCCTCGGATAGAGGCTTTGGGTTTTTTGTATCACACCCCAGAAATAAAGGGAGAGGAGAGAGAGGCGCTTGGTTCCGTCATGTTTCCCAGATTCCTCCCCGAGACCTGTGGAGCGAGCCGAGCCGGTCAGAACACACCGATAGCAGCTCCATGGTGTGGCCCAAGATCATCCATCCGTCCGTCCACTGCTCCAGCTGAGCCCTCACCTGCTGCCAACACGCTGCTCTCCACCCAGCTCAGGAGCCATCACGACCTGCTCGGAACCAGAAACAGAAGCAGCAGGAGAAACACCTCCGTGTGTCCAGAACCTGCACCAGAAACAGTTACGTCTGCTCAGAACAAGAACCAGCAGGAGAAACACCTCCGGCTGTGGAGAAGCAGCAGCTAAAATCCCTGGACCCCTCCGGATCTCACCGCTGCCCGTCGGTGGGAGAAGCCCCCCGCGCCGGACACATCTTGCCCACTTCGAAAACACACCGAAACCACGAAATCCCCCCGTCTTCTCGTCCTCCTACTGTTCTCCGTGTGCAGCTCTGGCGTGTTCCTGCAGTGATGAACAGTATTGATTGTGCATCAGCCCTGTCCCTGCTTCACTGGGCTTTTGTACCACCATTCAACCAAGGCTGCTTTTTACGAGACCCGCCCTTCGGAGGAGTTCATTGGCTCCTTGCAATAAATGCCTTCCCAACGTGCCTTCCTATTGTACGGCGCTCATGTCACTCACGGCCGGCCGCGTAATAAATAGTCCTGGAGAGGCGCGAGGAGGATTCAGGAGAGAGATGAAGAGCATGGCGTATCATGCTGAGAGCAAAAAAAAAAAAAAAAAGAACCCACACACATCAAAAAGCAGCGCGTGTGTAAAACGACATTTAGCCTTCAGTTTAATTTATAAAAGTTGGTGGAACAGCCAGGCTTTTTAATAAAACCAGTAAGTGTTATGGTATGGAGTTTAGAGAGATTAGGCCTACAAAAGGTAGCTGCCATTCACAATTTTACTGTAAAAAGGGCAATTAGAGTCAGGGTTACTTGGACCTGGAGAATGCATCCCACGTTTTGCCGTTTACTTGCTTTAACACTCTCAGTAAAGGGTCATTATGGAGCTTAGATCAGGTGTGTTGTGAGCAGTGAAAACACTAATGTGCTGGGCAGAGGCCTCCAGGGGGGTATTCCAGAAAGCAGGTTATGCTACATAACCAGGTAAGTTCTGCACTAGCTTACCCTTGAACTTACCCGGTTATGTAGCATAACCTGCTTTCTGGAATATCCCCCAGGAACAGGGCTGGGGAAAAACAAGTAGTAACTCCCTGCCTTCACATCCCACCACACCTGATCCAACTAGTTAGCTCGTTAACAAAACCAAACTGGGTGTTATAACAGGAAAAGAAAATCATGCAGGGCAGGGTGTGGTCCAGGACCAGAGTTGGGAAGCCGTGTGAAGTTCAGTTCTCCTAAAAAAAAAAAAAAGGATTCAAATCCACAGCTAGGAGTCAATTAAATTCTGTGCTCACAGCAGGGAAAATGCTTATATATATATATATATTTATATTTATATTTTTATATTTACATGGTATATAGGTGACTATTGACTTCTAGTGTCTGTTAACACTAAACATGTTCTGGCTAATCAAATGAATCTAGCCTGAAAATGCGAATTAATGCCAAACTTCCTTTAAAGTGTCTATTATTGTATGGTCCACATCTGAATTCAACCTACACCGTGCCAATAAACTCCATGCATGGTGCCAGGCAGCTAAGGTATAACAAGTATAAAAAGCTACATAATTTCTCTCTTAGAATTCAATGTGTTTTAATAGTAGGGAAACCCTAAAAGTCTTAATGGGTGTATGCTATTGAAAGTGAAAGGGCAGGGTGGAGTGTGCACAATGTTAAAGAGCTCTGCTGCCATCATGTGAATGATAAATGAACTTTGGAATCAGCACCACGTCGGAATTCTACAAAGCTTTCTGGTGGGGTTCACCGGAAGCTCTATCATATATATTCATACATATATATATATATTTCAGAAATGGAGGTTTGAAAGTAGCCAATCTGAGAACTACATTTTCTTTGAGTAATATGTTAAGCAGAGTTTAAAATGAAATTAAGAAAGTTTTATATTTGGGGGAATATTTAGGATTTACACTATATTTAGGTTTTTCATTATACGCTGCTGCTCTTGGAAATATTTTTTTTTCCAAGCCTGAATGCAAACAATAAATATACACAATTAAACTGACCCAAAATTGTATTTTTGCATACAAATTTATGTAGTGATGAGAAGACAAGTGCTGTATCCTGTCATTTATTTCTATGTGAACAAGAGCATATTTTAATGACAGATACTCTTGTTGGCAGTCTCGGGGGTTGGGGGGTTCAGAGGTGTGGCTCTGTACGTCCCACATTCAAGAGCATGTACCAACCAAACATGTCATCACACATCAATGTTATGAAAATGCTATGCTATGAAGGTATCCTTTGTAGGTTAGAATTTCTGCTAGCCTGGTAATGTGGAGTTGCATGTTACATAAGCATCAAGACAACAGTATTGAATTCTGGCATTTTATAGCAGCTCAATAGATTAACTGCAGACACTGAAACTCTTAAGACATTTAACTAATATTCTAATATCCCAAACATATTGGCATGTTTGCTTTCTCAGTAAACATTTAAACTCAAAGATGGAATATTACTAAAGCCCCTTAGCTATAGATTCATTTAGCCGTGTTCATGGCTGCCCCCTGCTTCACTTGGTGAATGGGTTAAATGCAGAGGGTGAATTTCGTGCTGTTCACACTGTGTGCTGTGATGTATTCATATATGAACGAATGATCACCTTCACTTCACTTCACTTCATTTTGTATTACTGAGGACAAAATAAAGTCTTTATCCCTCAGATAATCTGTTAATATCAAAGAGAGTCTATTTCATGTTTGTGATATGTGACACTAGAACACTGTTTTATACTGTCCCATACCGTAGGCATGTCTATGTTAAATGACAGCGAAAATGTTAAATGATTGTGAAAAAGTGATAGCTGGCTGAGTGGAGTGTGTAACCGAGTGAGAAGTTGGACATTTGCTTCATATGATGTAGAATTGAACAGCAAGCCAGAACAGCCTGTAGAATCACACAAACACACACACACACACACATATAATATAAAATATATATATATATATAAATACATATATTTTTATATATAATATAAATATATATATAAATAAATATATATATAAATAAATAAATAAATAAAAATATATATACACACACACACACACAGAGTGAACATAAATCAGAGGGAAAGAAAAAAATACATAACTGGTTTGGTTTTCCAGGTTATGGGTTTATTGTAAATATATAACTGTTTTACTAATCATACAAAGTCTGCTGGTCCCATGCAAATCCTTTGTATCAAAAGCCCAACGTTGTCTGCTAGTGTTGAGGGTCATGCTTCTAATGAGTAAACCTAGGCATTACCACACCTGTGATGGTGTTACTTGACCTTTCATGCAGATTTATTCCAGATGCACATTACAAAAGGTCTCATCATGTCAACCACTTCCTTTATAGCTATGGTGCAGGAGCATTCACTGAGGTCAGCATTTATTTCAGGGGATTTACAGATAACATTGCATTTCAGCAAGCAGGATGTAATGTAACTTCGATCACAAAGAATCAAACAGAAAAGTGGTTGTTTTATTGTTTATACGTTGCTACAATCTACGTGACAAAGTATCAGAATTCTGTCCTCCACATGGTGACTAGATTTTAAATGTAAAACTTTGTTTGGTAAGACGTTTCTAGACAGAGCAACCGAATGTGCTTCTAGGCTTTACCCACTGAAAGTGTGCAGACCCGACCAGTAGGTAAAGGCAAGTCTGCAAGTGCATTAGGACTAATGAGCAAGCCCTTCTTGGAGGCGTGAGCTTGCTTAGTTTTGTTGCCGCTGACAGCGAGGGCAGACGAACAATGAAGTGCTCAGCAACTCCTGACTCCTGGCCTACTCAACACATTATTAGATTTTACTCATTGGAAATGCATGACTGGAGGCAGTCTAATCCAATTGGCCCTGGAGCCAGAGCCTGCACTAGCTTCCTGCCGGCGCGTGCTCTTCCAGCCCAAATGCTGCCCTCTTTCAATCAAACACTTCGGAAACAGCTAAAGCAAATCGGCCACAAACAGGACTCTGAGTTGAAACGTTTCTTCAAATAATAATGGCTAATGATTAGGAAGGGAAATGTACATAAAATCACACCTATGGGGTTCCTGTACAGTCAGTTCAGCCATAGTGCTACTCGCTGAAAGGAGCATGTGCCAAACCCACATCCAGTATTAAACAAAACAACTACCAACAGCACAATTTCATGTTAGGTCGTTAACGTGACTCTAATTGAACAATTAACACTGAAAGAAATAAGAAACCTGCAACCAGAAGTCATGGACAAGGCATCAGTACAGAAAAGTCCTGAGCAAATTAGAGAACAAGAGCAACACTAAAATCATTTAGTATTTCAGAAATCAATTTTCCATCTAAACATCTAGCAAAGGAATGCAAAAGAGACATGAAGAGAGAACAAGAATATAGACTCAAGATCAGCCCCTTGCCTGTGCAGGAAAAAAAACTGCTACTGATACTTCCAGAAACACAGGGCACAGTACAAGGGAGAGGTATGGTCGAGTTTCTCCTGTAAAGGAAAAGCGATCATTTCAATGTTCCCGATTCTGTTACTTCAAAAGGTGAAAGCCAAGACTATATTTCACCCTCACAAATGTCAGTGCAACTGTATTAGATTCATTAAAAACAATTCCGCACAGTAAACGTTAAATAAGCATGAGTGACTGCATTTGCCTCTCGAGGGGGCTTGAACCACTGATATCACATTGACATCAATATCCTTAAAATCGCAGACTGCAAGAGCCCATTGTTAGAAATCATCTCCAGGTAATTTCTTTTTCTTGAAAAAAAGGTTGAGCTCTGCATATCATCAAGCAGACTTTTTACGTGTTTTAAATCAGCCAGTTGTGGATTTGGAAGGTCATCTTTTTTCCCCCCTTTTCTCCACGCGATCAGTCTGCTTTGTGCGGAGCACTGGATACTTGTTTATTCCACTTTGGTGTACTCCTCCACGTAACCCAGGACTTTTTTTCTCTGTCGCAACATGTGGAAGTAGAGCTGGGGGAATACTGTGACAGGAGCAAAGGGGCACATTAGCAACCTCTTATTAACACTACCAGCCTTAGTGTGTGCAAAAATAACATGATTCTCTATGCACTCTTCTAGCACATTAAATTAGGAGAAACTAATTCATTAGAAGATGCTGAGGAAAATGTAAAATATACTGGCTAGGGCTGGATGATACAGCAAAAATATATTCAGACATTTTCATAATACGTTATATGCAGCAATATTTAGTTTATCCAAATCCAATGCATGCAGTCATTTTGCTTCAACTAAATGAGCTGTAGTAATTTTAATCTTACTGCCTGAAAAATGTTCATTTATTCAGTTGGTCAGCGTTCTTTCAGTACTGATGATATCAACAATATGTTTAATAAAGCAAATTGTTACAAAATGTGATAGAAATCATCAAGGTACATACTGCACACCCCTGATATTGACCTTCAGCTGGGATTTCTATATACCAGATCAAAATAAAGACACACTTACGAGGGATATATGACACCATGGTGAGGATGAGGAAGGTGTAGTAGTCGAAGGAGAAGTTATACTTGTTGGGCAGAGTGACTGAATAGAGCCCTGTCTTCTGGACATAAGGCAGTGCAGCATAGATGGTCAGAAGTTCTCCAGTCACTCCCATGGGGTACAGCACAATGAAGAATGTGTATCTGCAGAGACATTAACCACAATTAGCTCAGTGCTTATGCACAAGTACTTGTTCAGCAACCTGGCTCCTTGAAATGGTTTGACTTGCTCCAGTTCTACGACCTGTACACCTAATGTATGTCTTCAGAAGTCCTTGATTGTCTGAATAAGGTGAGTTACGATTGGAGCTGGAGGTTCAACAAAGAGAGAAATAGATGTAAAGATGGAGAGACAACGACTGCTGACGTGTATGAGAATGTCTCTCATAATGAAAGTGATACCAACAAACCTTACCAATAACCTACTAACTTCTAAATGTTTAAAGTTAACAACAGGACTTGCCAAAACAGTGCTAAAAAGTAACCCAGGGCATAAGGCAGTGCAGCACAGATGGTCTACAGCAGATTTGATTAACAGGACATATGGAAACGGTACACAGAGCGTGTGGTGCTGTTTCAGTAGTGGTAAAGTTTGTTTTTACATTATAGGGAGTGTTTCAGTTCTGAAAACAGGACACCTAATCAGAAAAGAGGTTGCATTAAAAATTAAGTGATTATAAAACTTTTTCGAAATTTTTTTTTTTTAATTCTTTGAGAATAAATCAATTTTTCCTATGTATTTTTCATATTGAATACAAGTACTCTTAAGGGGATTTCAGACCGAGCGCGGCATGTGCTGTGCTTGCCACGAGGTTTGCTCTTCCTCTCAAAAAACAGCGAGAACGCGCCACACTTGCTGCGAGGCTCAGTGCAAAAGAAGGCGTGGTTTTCTAAACTCTCCTGTCCTGGCTAGCACTAGTGCTAGCTCTGTTAACACCAAGAGAGAAATTCTGTGGGCTTTGTAGATTCTGGACACTTTGTGTGCGTATGTGTTTAGATGGGGCAGACCGAACACTAGCCCGCTTCGATGCTTTTTATTCTATTATCTAAAAGAATACAACCAATTAAATGTTTTTCAACATAATGTTCTTGTATATTTCTCACTGTATTTTAAGGGGTGTCTTTATCTTCTAGCTATTGTTTAGTAAAGTCTGGTTTGATAGTTTTGCTAAAAAAAACCCCGTAGAACAATACTTAAATAATAGGTAAATTACTCAAAATATTCAGTAGTGATAGCACCGTAGTGGTGCGACCCAAAAAAATAACAAGAACAAGCAAGAAAGACAGCAAGACAGAGCTGGTGTAAATGTAGCTTCTAACACCAAGCACCAATGTGGGCTTTGTAGATTCTGGACACTCAGAGACATTTAAGATTAGCTTTTCCGCCGTACCCGCTTTGTGTGTGTTTGAGTTTAGACAGGGCAGACCGAACACTAGCACGCTTCGATGCTTTGATTCTATTTGTCGCACGAAAATGCGTCACGGCGCGCAGCGGTCAAATTTCAACTTTGACCACGGTGCACGCACAAGACCGCGGTCTTTGAGCCGAGATCTGCGCAGCGCTCTTGCACAGTGCAAACCACAGAAAATAATGAGTTTCAGAGCAAAGCAAAGCGCATGCCGCATTTGATCTGAAAGCCCCTTTACTCAACTTTCTCTTACATTTCTTTTTCATTTACTCTCAAAGTACTCATTACAAACTTCGAAGCCATGATTGCAGGCAAGAATGCAGTGAGTTGCTGCACAATGCAAAGGTACATTGTTTTTTTGAAGATCCTAGAGACTGGCACTTTCTAGAGAATGTTGGCACTTTCTGACTTTCACATACTTTGATTCATTCTGTCACTTTTGTTTGAAAAAGATGTAGTGCAGATTGTCATCTGTAATATTTTACACCTCATGTCATTCACTTATATCACCCTTAAAGTAACAAAAACAATCTGTATAAAGATTAGGAATCAAAGAACAGTTGGAAATATTCACACTTTTTAAAAACTTTTGGTGTCTAAACCCATACAAACCTCCTACGTATGCTTGAAAAAAGTAAGAAGAAAAAAGTAGGATATGGATGCTCCACATGCTACTATATTGAAATGTGTAGGTTTGCTCTCAGTGATCATATCTCTGCTAATCAGAAATCAGAAAACTGATTCTTTATTGATCCCGGAGGAAATTGCCCATGTAATAACTGCACAGACACACACAGACAAGTACAAAATAACTTATAAAGTCTAAATAAATCCAATAAAAATCTGCAGCAGAACCTCAATATGAATATGATAAAAACATAAATGCTGTTTATAAATACATAATACGTATAAATATAGTTATCTATATAAATAGAGATAAGTAACTCACAGTTAAGTGAGATTATTGCACACAAGATATTGAAAATAATGAAATGATTTGATACATAATTATTTAGGTTATAATAATTAACATTAAACAACAAAAGCAGGACAAGCTATAAAATGCCTTTACCTTGCCCATTTAATGAGGTAAGGCAGGTGGTTGAGTAAGCTGAAGGTGTAGAAAGAGTAGCGAATAATTTCCGTGATGGTCCATGCCGCCACAAAAAGAAGCACGCTGTCTTCACTCTGGACCTGAGGCACAGGGGTACACCACACTGGTGTCAGACATGCAAGAGCTGGATCATCTAGACATGCTGATGTGTTCGGAGAAGGTTAATTCAGACCCATGCAGCTACAGGTTACTACTGGTTTACTTGCATTTAGATAAACCAAGACTCAGGCAGAGAGAGAGAATAAACACTCCATAAGCAGTACAAGCCATGTACAACCTGTAAATTCTGGATTGCACACATTAAATTAAAGTTTAGTAAACAGAGACATCATATAAAATGGCCATAATATACTCAATGCATATAAAAAAGTGTTATTGGTCATTTTTTGGTTCAGGCATTTCTCTAAAGGAGAAAACTTACAGTCAACTTTCAGCACAGACGGATTTCTCTGGTGAGCAAACAAAACCTGAAGCTTAGTTTCCAACATGTGAACAGAGTAAGGACTAACTGAACCCAACAAGAGACTGGATGGACTCTAAACAGATCATTTAAAATGGAAAAGAATGATCTAATGTTGACTACTTATAAAGTTGCATTCGTGATCTCTTACAGTCCACTAGAGGTCAGTGTTTTACAGATAAAGGTCATGACCAGAAACCACGCTTTCACTGGAATATTGAGATCCTACCGTTATTGACAGATGAACAAGAAATAGGCTGTAATATTCATGTCAAGCTTCAAATACATCTTTAGTTTTAAAAGCTGTGTGGATGACAAACATAAAATTGTTGTTTTTGTTTTTTTTTTAAACCATGGCACCAGACACAAAACTACAAATGCATTACTACATTATTTAACACACTTACCTCTCTAACACTATGTGTAACGGCCCAAGTAAGGAACACCCGAGACATCACTTGAAATCCAGTCAGAACCACAGAGGAGGGCACAATTCCTACAAAGATTTACAGATAAGCATTTTCACAAAAGCACTAAAAGTTGTGCTATAAAATAAAATGACCCCTTACAGTCAAGCATAAACACACACACACAGGTGGTGGCTGGAAAGCAGCGTGGGGGAATGGTACCTTGCTCAAGGGTACCTCAGTGGTGCCACTAGCAGTCCTGGGAATCAAACCCACAACCTTCTAACCTTAGGGACAACTCCCTAACCAGCAGACCACCAGCTGCTCCACAGTAAAATAGCTTAAAACCATGTCTACACTTTCTACAAAGGATACACCAAAATGGAATTTCTGGGTTAACAATAATTTAATAATATGCTTTATTGTGGCAAAAAGTGATACCAATACCAGTTAATTCCAATATTTCTTACACCCTGAAATCAAGTTCGGTTCTATAATCCATTACAGCATGGTTGACATACAGTGGAATGCTATGCCATAATATACGCTTTTCTACATTAAAAGAAGAACAAGAAAAAAAAGAAAAGGAAACTAACAAAAACTACCAAATGCTTAGAATTATAATCAGAAAAATGTACTGGTCCCCAAGGAAACTGCACAGACACACAAAGAGCACACAAGATCAATATAAGATTTAAAATAAAGTCAGAAAAGAGCCTTGAACTTTTGCTATAGCAGTGAGTCTCCTGCCTTGATGAGGTGACTATAAATGTCATTGCATGTACAAGCTAAAACAGGGT
>JBBPDH010000002.1:8525067-8535872 GCA_037974565.1 Clupeocharax schoutedeni | reverse complement strand
GTGTCCAAGCACATTAATAGAGAGGCGAAGGGAAGGAAAAGATGTGGTAGAAAAAAGTGTACAAGCAATAGGGATAACCGCACCCTGGAGAGAATTGTGAAACAAAACCCATTCAAGAACGTGGAGGACACTCACAGAGAGTGGACTGCAGCTGGAGTCTGTGCTTCAAGAACCGCTACACACAGACGTATGCAAGACATGGGTTTCAGCTGGTCATTCCTTGTGTCAAGCCACTCTTGAATAACAGACAGCGTCAGAAGCGTCTCACCTGAGCTAAAGACAAAAAGGATTGGACTGCTGCTGAGTGCTCCAAAGTTATGTTTTCTGGAGGAAGAGAGGAGAGGCACAAAATCCATGTTGCTTGAGGTCCAGTGTAAAGTTTCCTCAGTCAGTGATGGTTTGGGGTGGCTTGTCATCTGCTGGTGTTGGTCCACTGTGTTTTCTAAGGTCCCAGGTCAACTCAGCTGTAAACCAGGAGGTTTTAGAGCACTTCATGCTTCCTGCTGCTGACCAACGTTATGGAGATGCAGATTTCATTTTCCAACAGCACTTGGCACCTGCACACAGTGTCAAAGTTACCAGTACCTGGTTTAAGAACCATGGAATCCCTGTTCTTAATTGGCCAGCAAACTCGCCTGACCTTAAACCTATAGAAAATCTATGGGGTATTGTGAAGAGGAAGATGCGATATGCCAGACCCAACAATGCAGAAGAACTGAAGGCCACTATCAGAGCAGCCTGGGCTCTCATAACCCCTGAGCAGTGCCACAGACTGATCAAATCCATGCCACGCCACATTGCTGCAGTAATTCAGGCTACAAGAGCCCCAACTAAGTATTGAGTGCTGTACATGCTCATACTTTTCAGTTGGCCAAGATTTATAAAAATCCTTTCTTTGTATTGGTCTTAACTAATATTCTAATTTTCTGAGATACTGAATTGGGGATTTCATTAGTTGCCAGTTACAATCATTAACATTAAAAGAAATAAACACTTGAAATATATCAGTCTGTGTGGAATGAATGTATACATTATACAAGTTTCACATTTTGAATGGAATTAGTGAAATAAATCAACTTTTTGAAGATATTCTAATTATATGACCAGCACCTGTATATGTGAGTCCCTGCATCCGCTATGTATTGAATCTGAATAAAACAAGAAGAAACATGTATCCAAAGACAGAGCAGTTATAATTGTGAGTCAACTGCTGTTTAAAGTTTCAATGGAGACTTTTGTTCCTGTTGTTGTGGACTAGAGACTCTCAGCTACTCTTCCAACAAAATCTACCTTCCCTGACTCTTAACTGTACCAATTGTGTTAGCCATAGATGGCCAGACTGTTATTGTTTGTACATGAAGGCCTTCTCTTGTTAGTTATTCCCATAGAGACTCTCCATTCTCTCTCTCTGGGTCAACCAGAGGAACATGAATCCCAAGGTTACTTCCTTCAGTTCAGGGAGTTTTTTCTCACATCAGTCGCCTTTAATTTGCTCAAATCTGGATTCTGTAAAGTTCCTTTGTGACAACCTTGGTTGTAAAAAGCACTACATAAATAAAATGTAATTAAACAGAAGTTAGTTTTTGATAGTTTTGATATTATAGAGGTCAAGGAAAAGAGCACCTTTCACTGGTTCAGTGATCTGGGAAATACTGTAGCGGCTCTGTGTGATTACAGTGTAATCAGAGTAAGGCCCATCACAGATGCACTTTTTCTGCTAAACATTAGAGGGCACTTGTGTTCCACTGATATCATAGGCTCTACTGACAGAGACGGTAATTAGTAGCAGCAGCCCCAATAGATTATTTCAGCATAATTACAGGACAAGGTAGAACTGATCCATCATCACTAAATTAAATGAGTATGAATAAAAATAGAAATACAGAATATAACATGCTCAGAATGGCAAGAGGAAACAGTAATCAGTTCACAGACAAAATATGAACATTTCTGGTGCTGTGCACACACCTGTGCATATACTATCCATATAGTATAATAATTAAAATGCTTTAAGTCGTACCTATTGGATTGTATTTCACATTTAGACTCAAGTAACCTAAATGAGACGCAAATGGTTACATGACAACTGATTTAGAAGATGGTGATTTATTTGACTTACTCCCAGGGATGGGTGTGGGGGATGTTAATGCCCTACAGTTTTCAAGGTATTGACACACATAGTGGGAAAAATATCATCTTTAACTGCTTCTAAATTAGGCTGTTTATTTTTGTTTATCATTTGCAGTTTTGATGATGCAGTGTGATGATGGTGATTGTGAGGATTAGATTAATTTAATACTGAGACACTGTGCGATGTCTCTGTGTATTATAGAGTGGGTGCGAGTGCACATGTGAAGGAGCAAGACTCCTCAAACTAGAGGCAGAAGGAGAAATGGGAGGACTGAGAAAAGGGAAGGGCAGAGGGAGAAAAAAATAGCCAGGGTGAGAAAAATATAGGAAACGAGCCCCCAGTGGTCGAGGAGTGGATGGCTAGAGACCCCTTATACTTGTTCCAGCTCCTCCATATTCACCATCAAGGGGAGAGACCACTTACCCATTCTGACTGGAGCTCCAGCCAGCCAATCAGCAGCCTGCCCCCTCTGCGCTGTCATCAGGGCTGTGATTTGAGGAAAGCTCCACTCTCCTGCACTGCATGTGTGTGTATATGTGTGGTGTGTTTGTGTTTGTGTAGAAGCCTGATAAACTGCCAGGTCTCCGTTGCCTCTGGAGAGAGTCTTATTGCCTTATGATGTGAAAAGGATCAGGATTGATGCTCAGGAGCACATTTCAGTGACAGTGCACTCTGGAAAGAAGAAGGACCACTGGGGGGACCGCTGTCTCTTTTCTGGCATCTTTGCTTTGGTGGTCATTGCTGCTTGGACAGGGACTGTATCCCCCCACCCCCACTTAATCTTTACTCTTCTCCATTAGTCTGCTTTCATCAAGAAGCACTCCTTGGAATATCATACCTCCATGTACGACAATTTGTACCTGCATGGCTTTGAAGACTCGGAGGCGGTAAGTCAGGGACAGTAGCAGGGACAGGGGTGGACAGTGATGTTTTGTGTGCGTGGCACTGTCTGTGCAGATGAGTTTAAGTATTTGCTTCAGTAGCATGGCAGGAGAACATGCAGATGATCACACACATCGGTGCATCCATCCAAAGGCAAAGCTGGTTGAAGGAATTCAGCATGCATATGTAGTTGTATTGGGAGTGTTGAGGTAGGAACAACGTGTGTGTGTGTGTGTGTGTGTGTGTGTGTGTGTGTGTGTGCGCGTGTGTGTGTGTGCGTGTTTTTGTGTGACACCTGCTCCCTTTCCCCAAATGAAAAAAGCCTTTCTCGACTGCTGGGTGTAATGAGGGACTTGGGGGAGGGCCATGAAGCAGCAGCAGCCTGTTATTCCATATCACTGAACAGCCACTGCCTGCACAGCGTGGTTCCTATTTCTGCTCAGCCTGGTAACATGTTGGTTTAGGGCTGAACATCTTTTGCACAGGCAACAAATACCATCTTTCCACAATTCCTCAGAGAGATTTTGTCTACTAGTTAATTGTGTATGGCTTTATTAAAGCACCTTTGAAGGGACAGAATTTCCCCCAAAGCACTGATCCTTTATGCCTTACTGTGTAGTTTTAGGAAAGGAAAACTAGAATGTTAGCTCATCTCCTTGAACATTATCCTTAAAATTTGACAATGCACATATCCTTGGCCTCATAGGTTTGTGGAACCTTCTCGTGAATTCGCTTACTCAATGCATGACGTGTGTTTCTGTGCATCAGGCGTAAGAAAACCGCTTACAAAAGCAAAATCTCTGGTTTGGGAAGGATAAATAACTATGGAAAATCTATAAGGGGTCTATGAGGCTGTTAGCCCTGATGTCCCCCTGCAGGGCTGTGTTGTGTTCCAGCTAATATACTCTACCATATTATTTCGAAGTAAACCTACAAGAGACTCTTGATCTTCAAGGGTTAAACTGGAACACAAATAGCACTATATATATATATATATGCATAATCAGCACCAGCTTGAAAATAATAGAGTGAAGAACTCTTTGTACATTGGAAAATGATTCGTGTAATGATTCTTGTAATAGCTAAATGCCTGGCCATTATGTAGCAGAGCGGAGCATCATGTAATATATCCCTAAATATCCAGATGCTTTTAAAATACCATTCACTACTGACATTTAATACTTGTCTACAATGAAATGAGGCCCATTCACTGAAGCTGGGGATTGTTTTAACATGCTTATGTTTAGAACGTGGTGCCCAAGCTAAAAACAGCACACCCAGAGTGACTCATCCACACTGCTGATAGCGCTCTGAAGTTTTGCTCATTAGATGGGCATTTGCTCCTTTTGTTGGTCATGCCATTAGTGGTGTAGTTTTCCGGGCTTTCAGTCTGAAACACAAATCATATATCAGATCAGGAAGCTACAGTCACTGCGACAGGCCTCCGTGCCATCAAGTGACAATTCCCGACAGCTAAAGGTGCAGTTGGCTGCCTTGCATACAGTGTACAATTGATTCTTTTTGATCGTTTGTCTTGTGTGAAGTCACTGAGTAACCAATCTAGCATCAGATTTCTTTTTTCCTACCATCTCTGCGTAAATCCACAGGTAAATGTTATCACTGAAGTGTTTTCCTACATGAGCTTGCTGCAGAATTCAACATGTTCAGATTTCAATATCATTACAATTAGGAAATGTAAAGTATATTTAAAGCTCTTCAAAAGTGTGTAGCTTCAAATGAACAAAGATGTAATGCAAATCGGTATGTTGCACCTATTTGCATTACATTCTATATATATGTATATATATAATTATACAAATACATAGTCTATGTCATATGTCATGTAGCTGAATCAGGCAGACCAGCATTTCTAGCTGTGAAGTGTGTACACTGTAGAGTACTTTAGGATGAGGTGGAGAGGGCTGTTTGCATGAAGACTGCACAGCCATCCAGTTTTCCAGCAGATGCACAGCGCAATTATTCGGTAAAATACAATCTGTTCTCAAGGCCAAAGAAAGGACTGGGGTTCCGGGCAATTCACTGTATTTGTGACCCACTTTGTACAGTTTACTCTCCAGTTGAAAAATGTTTCATGCAATTTCTTTTGTACCCTTTTTCTGGCCCTTAAACATAAGAGGGTGGGTCCCAGGTCAGGTAATAACCCAAAGCATGGACCACTTTGTCCTTTCAGTATATGGTATACAGTATTCTATGACACTGCTTAATCCCTGTCTGGAACATAAATCTGCAACGTAATATTTTTTTGAAATGTTCCCTTAAAGATACTCTATTCTCACTATTCTGATTGAAACCTAGTTCATATAATTTATTGCACAATCCATCTTTAACTATTAGAAGAAAACCAAGAAGTTGGAGGCATCCCAAAGATGACCCATGGAATTGTCTTGGATAGGATACTCAAGAAGCAAGTAGTTTTGTTATTGGAATGTGGACAAGCACTCCAAACTCACTCCAATCTAAATGATTAACACTTCTGCCATCTACAGCAAGAACATAGGAATATTACTGATCCTTTTTAAACCCAGAGAAGATGATCCCTGCACCAGACCTGTTTTTCTTTCTTTCTTGCTTGCTTGCTTGCTTTCTTTCTCTTTCATTTTGTTAGTTGCAAGCTCATATAGAACATCAGTTTAGAACAGAATGGTCTGTTCTGTTTCTATAAATGTACAGTTAAATAAAGACAGCTCTCCTCTTCCATCTAAACAGTTCCTTTCATCTCATGTAGGCGAGTATAAATGACTGTGAAGTTAGATGCCCTGTTTATAGTTACCATTACTTTTATGATTAATGAAAAAGGCTTTAGGCTGACTAGTTTATCTACTTTCCATTTGGACTCAATGTGGTTCCAAAGAAAAGCAAGGCAACGCTCCAGACCTGAAGTGCTCCCAGTACTCACAGGCTCACTGGCACAACGCAAGGGACAGAGCGGAGCCCCACCTGGCATGTGTGGAGATAAGCAAAGAGTGTGGCATGACACTCTCAAGCCCATTCTCCTGACATGGTTAGATAATGGTATGTAGTGAGGAGAGGCACACACTGTGTGTGTATGTGTGTGTGTGTGGTGTAGTTACTTACATCCCTATTAAATAAAAAAGGAACAAGTAAGAAAAGAAACCTAAAGAGTTGACGGGGGTGAGGGTAGTGGTAAAATGTGCATGCATGCTGATATAGATTAATTAGTTTATTTGGGAAGAACAGGTAAGCTCTTGTTGCTCATTCCAGCCAGTTACATGATTTAATAGAAGCTACATTTGTTTCATTGCAAAGATTTATATTAGGAAAGTATGCTTTTCATGATCCTCAATGTTTTTTAGTCTGTCAAAATGACTTGAAATGGTGTTCCATTTTTCAAGAAACGAGAAACAAGTAGGCCATTGGTAAAATGGGGCAATCTCAAAATGTTATCTAAAAAGGTGAGAGAAGTATAAATCTGCTATAGTCATTTTGATATACAATTCAATCCCATTACAAGAGATATTGGTTTATAGCAATAGGAATGTATCCTTTTATGTCTCAAAATAATGTAATTTTACGTAACATACCACTAATTTTGGGGACGTCATACAAATTTTTTTTTTTTAATGAAATGCCTTTTCATAAATATTTAGAATTGTGTATGTTTATACATTAACAAAATATTATCTGTGAAATTTGAAGTGTAAAGGGTTAATAGTAAACTAACATGAAGTTTAAAAAGTGTTGATGCTGGTAAATAAGGTAGAGTTGATGCCAAAAAGCATTCTCATGGGCTTTCATGCTGAGAAGCTCTAATGGTTTCTGAACCCTCTCTCCGGGTACAGTTGGGTTTCTACGCAAGAAGCGGTGTAGCGCTAAAGGAATTTATGCACATTATGGATGTGTCATGTAGGCTAGATCAGGTTATTCTGGAGTGCAATTATTTTCCCATTCAACCTGGGAAAATATTCAGCCTATTCGGTGCCTTGATGAGTATACTGAAACAGGTTCTCTTCAAAGGGGCCCTTTCCTGTTTACCTCCGCCAGCTTTCTTTAATGCAGAGGAAATTGTTTTCAGAGTCTCGTTCTTTTTCTCTTCAGGTTTTTGTCACATTCCATAAGTTAAGCCAATGCAGCATTTCCCTTTAAATCCTTTTTTTCTGGGGGTGCTTTAGGCAAAACAACAGGTTCTAACGCTCCCACAGAAACTGAACTAGAGTCTATGGTAGTAAATGTCACTTAGTGACTCGTGTAATGGTAACTGCTCTAGCTGAGATATTTTGGCCTTTTGGTGCTTTTTGAACATGAAAATCAATATGCAGGAACTATTTTGTGCAACCATTTGGTATTAAAGGTACTGAGTGCACTCTGCATAATAGTTTATGTGGATGGATGGTGAAGAAAGGGCATTTCAACAGTAGATGATTAATGAATAGGACAAGACGCTGGTCCTAAAGCACGATGGTTTCTGCCAGCTTTCTTGTATTTACAAACTGAAAACTGAATTTTCTGGGTGAATTCAATCTCTTTGGCCAGAAAGTGACAGGTGAGATCTTTTTCTTGTGCTAACAGGGCCGAAGCATGATGCCTTCTTGCTGTGAGAGAGTCTACAGCGTGGCGAGAAAGGGGTGTCCCTCGGGGCCGTTTATTTATTTGATGAGACTGACAGGACAGGACATGAAGACGTTGTTGACATGTGAGCTAAGAAGCTAGAGTAAGTTTTGCCTCACTGGATGCTGATGTAACCCTGCCAGCCTTGGTGGTGCCCTCTATGATACACTTGAGTGGCTCTGACATGTAGCTCTCTCTGCCAACAGGAGTTTGGGCTACTGGGGCCAAATCTGCTTCTATCATCACATTCCCTCAGCATCAGCAGGACTGTATTCAAAAACATTTGATTTGGTTTAAGAAGGAAATTACAGAACTACTAGGGAAGCCAAAATGGACACTAGCATGTTATCACAATAAATCCATAACATCAGTTTGTAGACGCAGGTAATCTGGTGAACACCACGCATGATAGGGGATAAGGGTGTTGGCCTGTTAGTTAGGGTGTTCGCTCTGTAATCAGAAGGTTGTGGGTTCGAATATCAACACTGCTAGTGTCATTACTGAGGTACCCTTGAGCAAAGTACCATCCCCACACACTGCTCTCTGGGCCCCCCTCATTGGTGGCACTGCTTCCCTTGGTGAAAGGGTTAAATGCAGAGAAAGAATTTCACACTGTGTGCTGTGCTGTGGCATGAGTAGCTTAAAGTGGCCTTTACTTTTATTGTGTTTTTCTTCTGAGTAATACATAGTTGTAAAATGACGCAATACATTCTGGACAGTGCTCATGCCAGACTGGTGATAACTCACTATTAAAATATTAATTAACTGAGACTAATTATTGATACATATTTTTTAGGACTTAAAACCATTCAGCATAGCTAGGACAGTTTTCATTTACGCAAGTAGGGTCGACCACCCCACAACCCCCCAACCCCCCAACCCCATAACCCCCCACTGAGGAAAAAAGGCTGAGAAACAAAAAACTTAATGACAAATGGCAAGAACTGAGCACAAATGCAGTAACACTAAAATGCCTTTCACATCTGAGCTAATGGTTGGATATGGTTTGTTCACTCTACTAAATGAAGCAGAGCCTCAGACTCCACCACACCTGAACACTGGGCCTGCAGAACGATCAAGTGTGGAGAAGGATGCAATTTCAAACATATTTTTTAACAAAAGAACGAGAAACAAAATATAAAATACAACTATCAGGGAAGTAAAACAGGAAAAAACAAAACAAAGCAAAAAGAGTCTGAGGTGGAAAATAAGCAAACATGGGCAAGAAGCACAGAGCAAACTTCTAAGCAAAAATCACAGAGCAGAAACAGTCAGAAACTCAGCAAAATCATGAATCCAAAACGCAGCAAAAACACAAAGAACCAACAAAACTAGACTGAAGACCAAGGCTACTCTTACTAAGCAAACAAATGAATACCTGGACAGAGGCGGAGACAGGAACTAGACACAGGTGAACAGTATAACAAGGGGGTGGAGCTAAGACCAAAACTTACACACACAACACACTCATAAACAAAGGCATGTGGAGAATGTAAACAACAACAGACAAGAAAACAGGCAGAAGACAAAAACAGGGTAAACACGGAGAGCGTTACATTAATACTGTATTATGACAGTTATGTATTCAAAAAATACAAAGCTTGAGATCAGTGCTTGTGCAAAGGTAACTGTGCATCTTTGAAGAATGACAATCGTCACTACTCAACTCTCAACTCCTTCATTTTTTTCATTTTCAGAGACTTCACGACAGCTAAACATTAAACAGAAGTTGTTACACATTAGCCATGCTGTTACACATAATCATAAGTCATCATAATCCATAATTTCAGCCTTAAATTTCAGAAAAAAAGCCAGAACCCAACTAACACAATCAACAGTAAAGTGTAATTCTACACTCTGCTGTAATAAGGATCCATTTGAATGATAGTGAGAGGTGCAGAGTTGACCACTGCATACATATTAGAATATGCTGGCACTGTTGCTCTCACTGGAGGTTAAATGAAAATGAAATGCCATTGGATTATTGAAAGTGATAAATATGTTGCATTTTGTTACAGCCAGTAATATGTCTATAACGACATGCACTGCATTTTAAATGGAAATGGAGGAAATTCTTCTAGGGTCAGGTTTAAAAAAAAATATTGTTCTTAATTGCACAAAATACTATGCGACGTAAAATATTAATCATGTTGAATAATTTAAATCTTTTGACAGCCCTATTGTCAACCTATTATAATAGCAAGACCACTAGGGTTGCTGTGGTGAGATTTTTAAAATAAGGCTGTGGCGAACATGCTGGCAGCCATTTACGCAGTAACTGTGCTGTCATCTGTTGGGTAAATATTGTGCCATGCTGTACTCCACATAACTCTCCTCTCCACCCGTCCCTCAGTATCGCTGAGTCGGCAGCACGATGGAAGAAAAGGAAGCCTGCTGAGTGTAACGTGTTCCGAAAGCTGAGAGGTCAGCTGACTGTGAATTCTGTGCAGGCGCGGGATGGGCTGTCCGTGCTGTTATGAACCGGCTCCTTTAACAATGAACTGTTAGATTTACCTCTGAGACTTCAGGAATACTGGCTTCTGTTTATGCCTTCGAGGACTTGTCTAGGTTGATTCTGTTTGTAATGCTTGAGAGAGTAGGGCTCGTTTCCTTAGAATAAGTTCACCGTATGTTGGAATGGGGATATGTTATTGGGATAGATTACATTACGGAATATTTTACAGAGTGTGTGGTGGATGTCATGAGTGCGTGTAAAGAACAGACCAACTGCATGTATTATAAAAAAGACCAATTAGAGAGAGTCTTAAAATAACAACATTTAGTGTACAGTTACTGCATAAACTGAATCTACAGCTGTGGCCATCACTGGGCTGGCTTTACTTGACATTGGTTATGTAACATGGGTCACATGGTCATGCTGGGATGGGGTCTGTGATCTTGTGTAATGGCTAGCACCATCAGCTTCAAATAACTTGTTGGTTTGAAGTCACATGCTAAACAAAATGTTTTTGGCTGTTTTTGGCTGTAACCCTGGTTTTCTCACAAAGTGATTAGGTTTATTGTGATTTTTTATTTAGAGGTAAACAGTAGTTACGTCTCTCTTGTCATTTAGTAATAATGAGGGTGGAGTAACTTCAGAGGGTGGAGTTAGCTCAGTGGGTAGGATCCTTGCCTCCGGACCAAGAGGTCACAGGTTCGAATCCTACCTTCAGCACCACCACTGGGTCCCTGAGCAAGACCCTTA
>JBBPDH010000002.1:8497186-8511236 GCA_037974565.1 Clupeocharax schoutedeni | reverse complement strand
GTTCACTTACAGTTTGTTTAAAATAGAAAGTGACATAAAAATGTGTTTTATCTAAAATAATAAATAATCGTGATTAACAATAGTGATTTCAATATTGATCAAAATAGTCGTGATTATCATTTTGGCCATAATCGTGCAGCCCTAACCTGAATGCTTGATTAACACCTTAGCTGGTCTGAATAAACATATATGTTTATACGTATATAATACTTTGTATAGCGTAGTGTTTTTAATATTGTATAGTTTTTATAGGTCATGCTGCTTCTGCTTGAAACTTTCACACCCATGGGACGAATCTTATCTAATCATATCTTAGTAATACAGCTGCTTCACATTTAGTCCAAATAGTTCTGGAATAATAAGCCGTGTAGAGTATGGGCGGGGGATCAGGTGTTTTAAATATCAGGACTTTTAAATATAAATGTATAATTATGTAAAATTATTTAAAATAAGCCAATGTATACTTTTCCCATATAGTTGAGTCCTGACACTCCTGGCCAGATTACAAGTTAATACAATGCATTTTTAAAAATCTGAGTATATGATTACCATTTATTGGATGAATTGAATTGAATTTTTTTTTTTTAAATCTACTAATGTTAAGACAGTTTCAGACTTAACGGTGATAAACAGAATTCCAACCTAACTGAGTTATAATCAAAAGAAATCAGAAGTACGCAAAACAACACCAGAGGTATGTTGGAATCGTGCTGTGGTCCCATGAAACAAAAATGAATTAACTTCTTGGCTACAGTCACCAAATTTGTGTTGAGAGCAAAATTGGAGAATCATTTTAATGAAAGAAAATCATGCCAACTGTTAAGCATGAGGGTGGATCCGTTATGCTTAAGGGTTTTGTGGCAGCCAGGAAATATTGTGAGAACAGAGGGAAGAAAACAGTCCAAAACATACATCAAAATAAACCTTCAACCAAAGTCAGCTAAGAAATGAAATATCTTGAAATGGCCTTTATATTCCGCAAACTTAATTCTCTTAATTAAGTGGCAAACAATTGTTTTGCCCCCAATAAATTCAGTAAATAATAATTGTATAATACATTAGAATATACGTTTGTCACTGTAATAAATATGCATTTTTTAAACTAGATATAAATCTTGTGTGGAACTAGATGTTGGAAAACTGGCCATTTCTACAATCTTTCTATTATCAACAGGGCCAAAGAAACAGGAACAGTAATCACGCCAGCGAGCATTCCCCAATCGAGAGGCGCAGTTTGATGACTTCGGACGAAAACTACCACAACAACGAGCGACAGCGGAAGACCCGCAACCGGCTATCATCCACGTCCCAGCAGAGCCGAGACCACTACCCGCTGGTGGAGGAGGACTACCATGACCCCTACCAGGACACTTATAAACCGCACCGCAACCGTGGCTCTCCGGGGGGTTACAGCAACGACTCTCGCCACAGGCTCTGAGTTCAGCTCCACTTCTCTACAGCCACAGCTCCAGTGTCTTGTGTTCAGTCTTCTTTCTCAAGTGTAGTATCTTGTATTCCCTCTGGCTCTGGTTCCAACCAATGGGCACCTTTGCCTTTCATTGTGAGGCTATTGTGCATTCAGAGGAGCAGAATTCTCCTGTTAAAAATATCCCACTGAGAGGGGGATATTATGGTACTGAAATTGTGGGTCCGTGATTAGTGGTTGCCTGTTTGGAAAACAATTTGACTATTTCAAGGTCCAGATCTGGGCAAAATGGTGTTCTAGCTCTTCATAAGCCGCATTCTCTGTACTTTTGCAGAGCCTGCTGATGAGGCATGCTTGTTCGAGCCCTGTACCAGTGCCAGCATGCAGAAAAGGCCTCAGCGTCAAGAGCCTCCAATAAACCAGAACCTTTTTCTTGCACGTTCTCCGTAGACAAAGGAAGTGGGGTGTGACGTTTCAGGGTAATCCACTGGTTTGTTAATATGACATTAGACTCGGTTTGGAGGTACTCAGGTACGGAACAGATCACATGTGCCAAAATACTGAGCAATGTTTTGTGCTCTGACCTCAAATCTCCCCTGCCCCCATCCAACCCCACCCCCCCCAGGCCTGCCCACTTCTCAGAGTAGCGTTGTGCAATTTCTGATAAACTGTCAAACAGCTGCATTATCTTTTAAGACCGTTTAACTTCCCTTGTTCGATTTCATTTTGTTGGAATTACTCTATAGCAAATAGCCCATAAAAACTTCGAATGCTTATTCTGTCATATTTCTAGTGTGTTATTCTAAATATTTTTGGTGATTTTAATTATAACGATATTTGGCAGTAAAATAGCAGTAATAAGTGCTACTTTTTAGCATGGGACCAGGCTAACATTATCCAGAGTGTCCTTCAGGTTCACAGAAGCTTTGTAGTCATCTAATGAGAGACCTGTTTGTACAACAGATCTCTGTGAACTAGATGGTACTCGACAAAATAGTCAACATTACATGACGAAAGACAGTGAATGTCTGGTTTCTTTATAGTCAGATTTGTAATTACTCGGTATGAAAAGTCATTATTAATTTAAAACAATTCATTTTCCAACAGTGCTGCTGTTAAAACTGTCATTATGCATTAGGAATCACCAGAGTTTACGCAGACATTAGGTAAAATGTTGGAGGATGTAGTTTTAAATGTGATCTTGCTGTACCTAATTTTGACAAGCCCACTCAGTATGTTGGTGTTGAATACTGAATGTGTGTAATGAATTTGTTTCGTCTCATGGCTGTACAGCAAGTCTATAGTGATAGTAATAGCACATTCTGTAAAGTGTTTGCACTTTGGGTATAGCTTAAAAGTAAAATGGAGTCAGCTCTAATAGTAGCTCTGGAACAGGGCATTAAAAACCCATGGATGTTTGTTCTGATAGTTCTCTAACTTGAGAATGTTATATTGAGAACACTGAGGGAGCAATAAGTATTGCATAACCAAATCTTAAAATTCGTGAATATCTATCTGAATAAGTAGGGCCCGTATCCCACATTTTCCTGTGTTTTGTTTTTTACTTCGATTTGTGGGTTTTTGCGTGGGTTTTTGTACCAAAAACAATCTGTATTCATTTTGCATGATGTTTCTCATAGGGTGAGAAACGTTCTATACAGATAAATGGCCAGTATGACCATTTACCAATCCCTCTTTACTCCCTTAAAATTAAGCAGGCATTTTTTTGTTACCGTGCCTTTAAGAAATGTGTACATTAGCTCAGTACTGATTGGCTGCCCTGTTTTGTGCCTCATTTAAGAAGCAGTCTACATCTTTTAGCAAACTACCCTTGCCTGAAAAGGCACATATACATGTAAAAGACAAATTTAAATTAGTTTTGCTTTTGTGACACAAACAGCTTTTAACAGCATTTTATACTGCATCAAACTATTTATTGAAAAAAAGGAAGCAAGTTGATTTTGGTTTTCCATGATATGGGCCCTTTAATGTTTTTAATAGTTTGTAGTTCTGTTGGCTGAACATGCAAGCCACATTCTTTTTTTGCTGTGGCATATACTGCTCTAGTAGCATGCACACACAAGTATAACACAGAACTATTACTTATTGCTCCCATAGCGCAGACATTTCTGATGTGTGAATTTAGTTTAACCCGTCTGAGCACGACGTTCGCAACAGAGTGGTTCTCGGTTATTTAGTGGTAGGTTACAGTACACAGAGAAAAAAAAAATTAAAAACACTTTTTAATGCAGTGCAGTTGAGTAAAGTGTCCTTACTGTACTACCACTGCCATTCCCATCCTGCCTGACCATTAGTATAAGATAATATACTATAGTTTACACAGGATACGGTACTTTACCTATAGTAGTTTACTTGTACACATATGTACACTATCTGGTTATTATAGGGCATTGTATTATCTATACAGTACATTGGCAGTAAAAATGTATTGTAAGTAATGTCTTGAAATATATCAAGCTTGAAATATCAGATCTTGTATCTCTTTTCCAGTTATTTTATTCTGAATCACACCCATACACACACACACACACGTATGTATCCACTGCTTTTCTGCACAGTGTATTTTTCTGATGTCATGTTTCAGTGATAAACTCGTGTTTGCTGCAGTTGGAGAAGTTTTCAAAAGAGCCAGACAAAAGCCATAGGTCTATATTGTGTGCATTTTTACTACTGTGCTAGTTGGTGGAGCACAGTAGTAAAACAAGAATCCTCCTGTTCGAAAAAGGCCAATAGGAATTAGAGGATAAAGAATCTGAAAACACTGCATGCTGCGAAACACAAACACTGAATTGATTGACACATACATGGTTGTTTGTGTTGACAGTTTTATGTCTGTTATGTGTTGTAGATAATGCTCAGGGTCCCTAATATCTTTTATCAGTTCGTGACATATCGCATTTTCTGCCACATTCAGTTATATTCATATATGAACTTCATTCTGTGCATTTGGGGGTTTTTTCTTCCTTTTTTGATGACTATGCCTTAAATTTGACTCATGTCTTCTTCGTGGATATCTTGGCTGGCAGTACTTTTATCCATTTATGTTTGAGTCTACATAGTAAAAATATTCAGCATAAGTCTATAGAGTTTTTAGGTTATATTATTAAGTGACGTGATGCTGACAGATGATCTCCCCTCAAATTCCACTCCTATAAAATATCAGCTGCTTATTTTTCCTGCTGTTGCTGCTGTTGCCCCAGTAAACCCAGCTTTACTCTGGCAACTCCTCTGCATGGGGACGACGACTTTCCTCTCCTGTAGGTCACAGTTTCATGCACATTCATGAGAAGGCTTGTTAGTAATAAAAATGAATGAGTATGTAATCTAGAATAAACACCAACCATTTACTATGCAAATGTGAACAGTGCTGCATGCTGACGCTTTACCTCCCTTCTGCAACCTAGCAGCTTCGTCGGAGTTCAGTTGAAATTGTAGTTTCATTATTTTTGTGAAGGATGACATTCGAGAGAAATGCAAAACGTGCATGCACCCAGTTCCATTTTGATGAGTCGACTTGACGAAGGGGGTCTGCTTTCGGGGAGGGTGGGGGAATATATATGTAAAAAACAAACAAATCGAGCTGCATTTGTTAATGTTTTCTTTTGTAAAAAAATAAAAACTGAGCTTATACGATATCATGGCCGTGATCCTGCTGTTTATTGTGACTTTTTCTTCTGCTTCATCTCACCAATCATGCACCTGCACTGTTTGAACAGCTCGTGTGACACACCCACCCTGTGAGAAAGTTATGTGCCAATTCCTGTATTAAGCCTGTATGGCAATGAGATGGCATATAAGAAAAATCACTGGCAATAGAGTCTTGATGTATTAAAAAGGCTATATTTCTGTCAGTAATTCAGTACACCTACTTTAAACTGCTCTTTGTCACGCTTCTATTTATTCAGTATGTATTTGCCTCCACCTGCTGGGGGCTTTTGGTTAGTGCAGATATTGGTGCTCTTGTCATATGTAATACATTCCAGTTTGAGCATCTTCGTAAAAAAAAACAACATATAAATACAAACAAATACATCTCCTGTATAGAGACCACACTAATAAACGTTTTAATGCCTGATTGCTGTTACATTATTGGAGAATTTGTGGGAAATAAGCCAAAAAGTGTGGCCTGCAAAATGTGTAGCAAGGTATATTTAATGCTTTAACTATGTCAGCATGTGCAATTGGTGATATGGAGGTCCCTGATCAATCTGTCTACATGAACCTGCAAGACTCCAAAAGCTATACATTTTAACACAAATCTACAGTGAAACTTCTTTCTGTGAACTGGTGTAACTAGTCGCTTCACCTTGATCATCCTCTGTTACCATGATAATGCTCTGGTCTGGTCCAATAAAGATTTATTCCACTAAGTTTAAATAAGATGATGTCGGGCAATTAACTCTCTTGTAAGACTCTAAGAGGCTGCACACCTGTCACTCCATGCATATAAATGAATATCCTTTAATATATCAAGAAACTTTGAAACCTTCATGTACTTCTTTAAAATATTACTCATCTAAAAAGATAGTGTGTTTCCTTGCAGTGGCCTCTCCTCACTTTCCTTATCTTGACTTCTCTGTTCGGATGTTTTCAGCGCAACAGACAGGCTTTGTTCAAAATTTACACTCAACCGTAAAACACATTAATAATTATATTTCAGTAATGGCAGGTAGCACCAATATATACAATTAATTTTATGCTAAAATCATGGGTCACCTATTGGCTTAGTGGTTAAGGCTTTTGACCTGAGATCAGAAGGTTGTGAGTTTGAATCTCTGGACCACTGAGTAACACCAATGAGAAACCCTTGTTATTCACACTGTGTGCTATGAAGTGTTCATGCGTTCATGTGTTCATGTAAATACAAGTTCATGTATTTCTGCAGTGCCGAGCGCAATGAAGTGATGTGTCCCTTTGAATGCACCTGGATCATGTTCTTGGTGACTGAAACCTTTGTACTCTGCATCCACAGGACACAGCACGCATAGACCAGCCATAGACCAGCCATATGATCACTGACCGGAATTCTAAAATAATATTCATAACATTTTCTGATTGTGAACTTCATTTTATGATTTTAACAACCTTTCATCCAGAATGTAGCTTTATTGAAGACTAACACCCCTGAGCCGGATTTTTGTATAGATAATACAAATTTATTTGTACAAATCCAAACATGCAACACATGATAATGAAAACACGCAAGCCACACTTTATTTCTTTACACTTTACCTTTGGACAGAATACTTTTGCACGCAAATACAACATTTTATGCTTTTCAAACAGAATCTGAACCCAAACTCTTTTGCTTTAATTGTTCAGCATGTTGTCCACACTTTATTTTGGGTTTCAGAGCTGGTCCTGGTTCCTGCGCAGGTTCAGACTCCTTCGGGGTGGCACTCTCTTTAAGTTTGCTCTTTTCACTGTGGGTCCGATTTAGTTTCTCTCTCTCTAATGCTTTCTCCATCTCTGTGTAGTAGTCCAGGGCTTTTCTCACTGGATCAATGATATGTTGCTATTGGACACAAAAACATTGGACCTGGGATGGATTCTAGAGTTATCATCAAAACGCACAAACAAAACCCTGCGCTCTGTGTTTAAAGTGAAAAATAAATGTCCAACCCTTTTTAATTGTGGTTTTGATGGTAATTCAGCGTTCAAGTGTTTTTAAATCAGCTTGGTTTAATTTTATTATTTACCCTCTGATAAGGTGATTAGTACGGTGGCCCCACATAAATATAATAAAAAGCAACTATATAGTAAGCTATGGAGCTAATGTTGCTAATACATAGTAGTAGTATACAGGGCAAACTAAATTGTTTTAAAATATAAGATTAAACCAATCCATTGCTTTAAGAGCTCCATACTCATTCTTACCTCCAGAGAGGGGAAGAGATTGGCGAGCTCAATGAAGAGAGGAAACAGGACAAAGCGAATGAAGCCAGTCTGAGAGGAGGGTTTGGTCACTTTGTCCCGGTCCATGAATGGGGTCACTGGGAGTCCCTCCAGCTTTTCCATGTCACTCTGAACAGTTATCATGTAACATCGAAACAGTTAGAAGCTGATAATTGTCCTCACTGAGAACATCTAGGCTCCACTGATATTGTCTTTAAGTGATTTTTTTAGTCACCTGGTTGAAAAACTCCTGTAGCAGGCAGTCCAGCCATGGCTCAGCCACATCCATGGGCCGCGCTTCGTTTGAGATGTCACTCACTTTGATCATGATCATCATCAGCTACACCAGAAAGAAGCAGTAAAGAAGCGTCCTAAAATATTTCCAAACTCATTGTATCTGAGGATTGTCTCAGTGCTGTATGCTGCTCACATGCACATGTCACAAACTGATGTTCACTGCTTTTGTCCTGTTTCCTCGCCTGTCAAAGCAAGGCCATGTTTTCAGTAATAAAGGACCTACGAAATGCTTATAAACTCTCTCATGCTTTTTTTGTCATGATACCTGGCACACCAATAAATGTTTGTAGTGTTTCGTACATGACTTGAACACAAGCTCAGGCTGCTTTGCATATTTTCTTAAGGTTTTTTAAAGGAACTGTTTCTCACACATTCTTCACTGCTATACATCATCTACAGCAGCTGAGGTACATATTTACCAAACAATCCCAGTGGGTATGAAATCAGGTCTGAATTTCACTAATAAACTTATTGTATATTGATTCGTCCTCTTCAACATTTTTATCTGAACTGATAGGGCAACCAGTTAAACACCTGTGCAGTTCTGTTACTCTACCATTTCGGCATCCTCGGAGATCTCCATGCTCCTTACACACATATTCGCACATATAAGGCACACTATTACATTTCTGCTTTACATCTGACTACTCATGCAAAATTTGGCAAAATTGTTGCCTTGTACCAACTGCATATGTTTAATTTATATTTATACTTTACATTTTTAACGTCTATAGTTATCATTTATATATATATGTGTGCCCCTTTGTACCCTGCCACACCATCTTGTCTTATTGTATATGTGTATATAGCTAAGATGACAATAAAGTTAGATTTTGACTTTGTTTTTGACAAACACTGATTAATTCACGATATTAAAGAAATAGTCCAATGCTCTTCTACCTAATCTCTGCTGCATCTGTAGAGCAGCATACAGTCGATGACCATGGACAATAACCAAGGTCTCATTGTTCTTAGTAAACAAACAGAAAAAAAAAAAAAGAAATTCACTTGAAGTATGTTTATAATAGAAGCCAATGAGTGGGCACTGAAGTTACCGGTACATTTAAATGAATTACTAATTAGTAATCAGTGGGCTTTTGTTTCTTTCTAAGAACAGAGCAATGATTGTCCTTGTTAAGAAGCCGCTGAATGAGGGCATTTTAGAAAAATTAATTTTCTCTCTTTTTTATGTAAAACTGTTCTTTCCATTGGCCTTGTGGAGAAGGAGTCTGTTCTTACCACATCCTTGTGTTCCTTGTTGCTGAAATCGAACACAGGCAGAATGGATTTAAACTTGTTGAGGATATCTGTGTGCCTGCTCATGTCAGTGGCTAGGATACACCTGAGGTTCAAAAAAAAAAAATCAAAGCTCTGGCCTGGTGTGGAGTTCATCGAGCTCATATGGCTCTAAAACTCTTTCAGTGAAACAGACATACTTAATTATGCTCTCCCTTATCCTCTTGTACTGCTCTGTTGTCAGGTTCCGGAAAATATTACTTTCAGTCTGAAAGAGATTGAAATTAAGCTTCAGGCACTTGCAGGTCTCTGTATTTTGTGTTTATATAAAGACATGACTTGTATTTATGGTATTGTATCCCATGTATTTTATTGCTATATTCACGTACTGTATTCAGCTCTATATATGCTTTATTTGGATAGTACAATGCTTTATAGATTTACTTTTAACATTCAATTAAATATCTATTGAATTCAATTTAATTTGTCCTCATCCTAAACACAGTCCTGATCCAAGCCCTAACCCCATTCCAGAACATAGATAATCTGTAGCAGGCTAAAGTGTAATATCCAAATTGACAGAGACTTAGTATTTTACAGCCGAATATACATGTGAAACGTCATTGGACTGTGGAAAATAACCTTTATTAGCTTAGATAACTGTGATCAGACAAGATGTAATTATTGTGACAGGACACACATGCACCTATTCCAGTCTTTACAAAGACCCCTGATCCGCCAGAGCACAATGTCTACTTTATTATACTGTTGGGGCAGTTGAGGCACTGCAATTAACTTCTCTTAGACTGCATGGGATCAATTTACTGATTACATAATGGAAAAGTAACCCCACTTATATCACTTCTTGTGGGATCAAAATAGCACAATCAAGTAGCTGATGCAAGTAGCTCTTGCACAAATTATATATAAGGAACGGCAAAGGAAATGTATGTTTTTAACGCAACACGCAATTTATAGTCTTCCCTCAGAGACACATGAGTAACAAAAATAATATGTTATTTGTATTAAGTAACTGTAACATGGTTATCATTTAAATGTTAACATATCATGTTGCTGTTACAGCAAAAAGTAATGACACATCTGTAACTTGTTTATACCATGTTACCCCTAGCACCGTTTTACAGTGATAAAAAAAAGTCTTCTTAAAGGTACTGAAGTGAAGTCAAAGAATAAATTACAATATGATTGCCCTTTAATTTCATCTTCAGTTCATCACAAGATTGCTTATGCTCCCTTAAAACATCAGGCGTTTTATTAAACACTGGGTATCCAACAGCTCTACAAGCTCGACAGTTCAATACACTGTTTAAACCTGTAAAATGTGGTGTGTATGAAAAACAGTTAAGCAGTTACCTTCTCCAGTATCTCAAATGCTACAGCACAGTGATGATTCTCCAAAGGGGAGATGTCATTGTACCTCAAGGCGAGTTCAGTGCGGGCATTAATCTGAAAAACAGTAGATGACTTCACTGTACCGCCTCCAGTGCTGTACATGAAAAATAACTCTACACTCAACTTCTCATGTGCTTCTTTTGCACTTCATGTCCCCTTATAAAAAGAACTGCACTTGTTATATTATGTAATTCAGTTTCAGTGAAGTATAACAAACAAATATAGCAAAACCTCAATTTTAATAATGTAGTTAACAACTGCAGGTCTGTGCATCCAGAACAATGCATGTTACTGTATTTTAATGCATTTCATTGTAGGCACTGTCATGGGTGCAGCACTATAATGGAACTGCAGTCGTTTTTTTAAGGGATCTGCATTGTTTCTGTCAAAATACAGATAACTCTGGAAACAGTGCTCAAGCATAAAGAGTTTAAAATGCTTTCTTCACCTGGTAAGCATTGTTGTAGCCAGTGTGGTCTAAATCATGACAGACAGCTGAAGTCAGCATGACTAAGAGATCAATGCTGTCAATCTTACTCCTCAGATCCGTTAGCCATATCAGTCCATACATCTGCCAACAAAAGATGCACTGATGCACTGGAAACAACTGATTATTCCAATAATTATCTACATAATTTAAACTCATTAACAAAGTTATTCATAATGGTTTGGTGTGAAATGGTACATAGTATTGAATTTGATTTCTTTACAGTGTTGGTGGTGGTGGTGGCCTAGTGGGCAAGTCCTACCTTCAGCATATCACCACTAGTTTACTGAGCAACGACCCTTAACCACGCATTGCTCCACTGTAGTTAGGGAATGGAAGTCACTTTGTAAGACCAATGATGGCAAACACTTGGGAATTACACTGTCCTTTATTTACACTGTCCTCAGTGCTTTACATATTTCTGAACACTGTTGTTAAACATTGTTTCAGACACTAGAAGAGTATTTGAAGTGTTATATGTGATTTAGGCTTTAGAGGCATTAAATGTTTCAGATGCCTGGATCCGATCTCCACTGAATATCTAGAAAAATGAATGTCACATTAAAGCACACTGAATAACGTTTTTAAACATTTAAATGCTTTAATTATGCACAAATTGTTTCATATAAAGAACATTATATGACCAATAACCACCAAACAACGAATTGCATGGTACACTAAGAGGAAACTATCATGCTTTAGTTTTATATCAGACAACTACAGATATAGAAGTGAAGGTGGTCAAGGTCGTGCCCTTTACTGCCTGAAATGGTCGAATGAATAATTGGAGTACTTGAATAAAGGGTGAGTGATTGCATTCACTTTTTTCTTCCTTTATCCCTTCTCTCTCTCTAACTCTCTCTTACCATCTGAGTGACACAGAAGCAGTGTTTGAAGTTGTGGAAGGGGATGTTATTGTAGCGCTTGTAGACCTCATAGAGGAAATGCTGCAACACTTCTGGTTCTATGTTGAAGGTGGAGATGAAGTCCAGGTCTGTGTACATCACCTGAAGTAACACCATGATCTCAGCATCTTCCCACTGCCTACACACACACACACACACGCACACACATACATGAGGACATGTTAGGTTCATATAGGTATGTACATAACCCTAATCCTAAATGTGAAAAAATAATCAAGCTTTCTTTTGCTGCTTATCTGTTTGTACATTTTTCCTGTGAAGGAACAAAACCCTGTTAAACTGAAACGTATAATAGAGGCTAACTGGCAGGTGCTGAAGCAACTTCCCATTGACTTCTAGTGTAAGTGAGTTGTCAGTTCTTTTAAGAAACCCTGGGGAATTATTGCCCAAAAAGAGTTTGGGTTGGAAAAAATGCTTGAGTATTCCTGTAGTATCATAAGAAACAAAAATATATATATATAATGTACCCATCATATATAAAACATTCAAAAGTAAGTGATAATTACATTTTTAGGACTATTTCTCAATTATGCATACACTATGTATATACTATATAGACAAAATTATTGGGACACCCCTGTTTTTCTGGGTTAGAATTAAGCCCCTGATTTCCTGTGAAGGGCAATCTCAATGCTTCAGCATACCAAAACATTTTGCACAACTCAGTGCTTCCAGCTTTGTGGACCCAGTTTGGGGAAGAACTTTATCTTTTCCAGCATGACTGTGTCCCAGTTAGAAGAACTTGACTGGCCCACACAGAACCCTGACCTCAACCCCATCCAACACCTTTGGGATGAACTGGAACGGAGATTGTGGGCCAGACCTTCTCATCCAACATCAGTGACTGACCTCATAAATGTCCTTCAGAATGAATGGGTTACAAATTCCCACTCAACAATCTTGTGGCAAGCCTTCCAAGAACTGTGGAAGCTAACACAGCTTTGCATTATAATTTATGTATTTGAATGCAGTGTAATGTTCTGCTGGTGTAACTGTCAGATGTCCCAATACTTTTTCTCCATATAGCAAATCTATCTCCATATACTGTATATACATACATCTTTTCCTCACACAAAATGCCTTTTGATTCCTTTGTTCTGACTGAAGAAGAGTCCCCAGTTGATTTTTTCATATCCTCCCACCCTAGTCCAATGCCTTGTGAAATGGTTCTTTTAAAAGGATACAAGGATGACATCCATTCATGCTTGCTGAGAGCCCACATCCTGTTTAGTTAATCTGAAAGGACCGGGTTCAGAAACTAAGCCTGAAGACAGCTGCATAAATGCAGTCTTCAAAGCCTGAAGCCTAGTGTTCTGTTCTGAAGGACTGCTATTGATTGTTGAGCCCACAAACAACCATTCATATTGATATGAGTTCTTTCGGGCAGATGAAAGGACTGAATCTCCTCTGACCTTTTTATGCATGGCAAAGAGATGTGCTTTTGCGTCTGTAGTGAACATTCATTTGGCTACGACAGGTGCTCAGATGTTTAATATTTCAGCGGATTCTGCCTGGAGAAGTACATTTATCTAAAAAAGTACAAGAAATTATTTAATATATGCCCCCCAAAATAGCCAAATAAGATGGTGAAAAATGAAACTGCACGCTTATGATTAAGATATGGTCGCTTTGTTTTTGTAGTTATAGACACATTTTTCTCATTTGATGACAGATATTAAACGCACTTACTTGCAGTCAATCAGTCAAGTAACTGAAGCTGTGAACATAATGTTGCCAGCAGAGACTAGAACTCAACATCAAAATAGCCCACATTACTTCCATAAACACATATCACCACAACTTTTCTTAATAACCAATTGCAGAACGTTGGACGGGTAATCTAACTAATTACTGTTCCCATCGTTACAACGCCATTACCGTTACTGTCAATAACATGCGGCGCGTTACTGTAATTAAGCTGTTTTCATCCAACCAGGCTCTCAGCCACAGCAGCGGCAAACATTTTTTCTTTTCTTTGGTGAGGGCGAGACAACCGCATAAGGTATGATGATTGGCTAAGGTGGAGTAAAATTTCATGGTAAGCCAACCAGAGGCAGAGGTGGGCGGGTGTTTATACAAACACACACACAGCCGCAGACACACATAGGAGAAACAGCAATAGCGAGTTAAATTAAAGACAAGAATGTTTAATGTACATTATGTCTTGGAAATAAGTCTTTATCCACGTCGGTAACGAGCTCTAATCTGATTAAACACCTCTCTTCGTCTCACGTTTCATCAAAACTAGTGGCCGAGCATGTGGATGTTGATATCAGCCCAAACCCAGGTGCGGCTAATGTGAGCTCCGCTAACGAAGGAGGAGGCGGAGCCTCGCCATCAAAGCAGCCT
>JBBPDH010000002.1:8408913-8454573 GCA_037974565.1 Clupeocharax schoutedeni | reverse complement strand
GAGTCTCTGCATCGCCATCGAAACCTTCTGGGCATCCGTGAGTCCTGGGTTTTCAAGAAAAAACAGTTCACAAGCCAGCAAGAAGTTACCACAGCCATTTGGATCACCTGAATATCTCTCTGGGAGTGATGAATGACGAGCCAGAGTCACTGGAACTGTTCGTGGTGTTGATTCGACCCGGACTGGAGCTGTAGCTTGAGGTGTAGCTTGTAGTTTAGCTTGTAACTCCTGGACAGCTTGTGTCAAAATTCCTCTGGCCGGAGGAATCCACATTTAAAGGACCGGCTTAGGCAAGTACTTGCAGGCTTACAGGCTCTTATACGGCTCTCCCTCGCTACATGTATGTGTGTCTCTCTCTCTCTCTCACTGTCGCTCTGTCTCTACGTTGTCGCCCTCTCTTTACCTCTGTCACTCGCTCTCTCTACTTGTCTCTCTCTCGTTGTCGCTCTCTCTTTACCTCTGTCGCTCGCTCTCTCTACCTGTCGCTCTCTCTTTACCTCTGTCGCTCGCTCTCTCTACCTGTCGCGGTCTTTACCTCTGTCACTCGCTGTCTCGACCTGTCTCTCGATCTGTGTGTGTGTGTTGGCGTGTTTTTGTGTCCAGTGTTGAAGTTAATATATTTGTTCGTAAGTTATTTGTTAATGAAGGGCTGTTATTACAGTGTAAAATTGCACTTTACCTGTGAACAAAAGAGAAAAGTCTTTATTTTTCTGTGTAATCTCCTCTATTTGGGTCTAAAAAAACACCATACAATGTACATTTCTTTGAATAGATTTTTTATTTTAATTTCCCAGCATGTCCACTGTAGAGGACAACAGGACGATTTTTAGAAAATTTAGAAAATAAGAAAAGTGATATTAACCCGAAAACACATTCAATTCAAAACAATACAATTCTGTATCTCTTCTGTTGCTTGTTGCTTGCTAGGACCACAAATCATGTATTTTAGTTCAACAGTGAATTATAAGTCCTAGAACCTCCTCTAGTTTAGCTGTGATGGTCCTGGTTTTCTTTTTGGTTCTGCAAAGGAACATCTTGCATTTGCTGCTCCTCATTGCAGTCCTTGCTCCCAGCATGCAAACTCTCACACGACCATCACTGGAAAGCCCAGGGTCTCCTCTACAGAACACAAAATGTCCACTATAAAGGACAACCTTTGGACCAAGGCCTGCTGTGTCATCTTGATTAATCCAACTCCTGTGGTAGAGCTCCTGTGTACTTAAATGTAGCTCACTCGCTCGCCCGAACACACACACACAGAGCCCCTTTCTGACTTTCTCTCTCTCTCTCTCTCTGGTTCTGTCTGTCTATCTGTCTCTCTCTATTTGGCCAGTTTTCTAATTCTTTTTTTATAATTTTTGTCATTCTCGTTAAATTGTGAAGAAATATGTTATTAATTTGAGATGTTTAAATACTTTACTTCACACTTTACGCTGCGACAGTTGAAGCTTGAAGTCGTGCTGGTAGTAAAAAATATTGTGATGGTAGTAAAAAGGTACTAAAAAGGTAGTAAATTCAAATTAAGAATCTCTGTATGAACCCTGTTATAGTATAAATGTGTATAATTGAAGTAATTTAACTGATGATAGTTTGTGTGACTATATTTCCATTTCTATTTCCATTCCATGTTTTTTTTTAATTTTTTTTAATTTTTAGGATAGTGGAAGCAATGCATCATATTCATCTGAACTTCCTGCAGAGATTAAGGACTGGGATAAAAATCATGTGAGAGACTGGATTCTCAGGTTTGAAGATGTGGGTGATGAATGTGCAGAGACTTTGTACGATCACAAAATTAATGGATCAAGCCTTTTAATACTGGATAAGTCTGACCTTGCAGATGTTGGCATTAAGTTGGGACCGGCAAAACTGATCATTCACAGAAGAGATGAACTTATCAAACTAAAAACTCAACAGTCATCGAGCCCTGGAAGTCAGTCTGCTAAGTCATGCAAGCCCTACCCCTTCAGTCAGTATCATGCTACCTGCAGATATAAGGAGAAGAGCATACTGGATGTAACAGAAACGGGTTCCCTAAATTTCATAGAACCATGCCATGAGTTCAAAGCGTTTATCAATTTTGAAAATGTGACAGTAGAGCAAAAGCTGAATAAGTTTACAGATGAAGTTATCAGATTTGCTGCTGCATGTATGAACAGCCGCACTAATGGTACTATTCATTTTGGAGTTGGGGATTTACCAGATTACACTCACGGGCAAATTTTGGGTGCTAGTGTTGAAGACAAAGAAATGTTTGTTAAGAGACTAGCAGAAGACATTGGGGGTAGATTTGAACATAAGCACATTGATGTGGTAAAAAAATGTGTTAAACCCCCCAGATTTGTTGAGGTTCTAGAAGCTGATATGACACTCTCAGGAAAATATGTCATAGAAGTGGACATCGAACCATCTTTCTTGCTTTGCAAGGACAACTTCTTTTATGTTTCTAGTCTTGACAGAAAGAAATTAAAAAAGCGATCTAAAGGCCAGGATTTCAGACCTGATGAAAAGGGCTGTGCTAAGTTTTTTTACATTCGAGACAACAGCAGCAGCAGAAATCTTCTCACTCAAGGCTCATCCTTGGAGTACTGCACATATTTCGATAAAATAGGCGACTTATCCCAGTTAAGGAAAGATGCGGAGGAAAAGCACCTCACTGTGGTGAAAAACAGTGTACAGGGTTCTAGGCTCTGTGAGATGATAACAGGTGGCACAGGATCTCTGGACAAGTCTCACTTTGAGCGATATGTATTGGTCACCAACAAATCACATCCAGTTCAGAGCGAATACCTGAATTTCCTTGTAGACATGAACCTGACAGCTGTTTTGGACTTTGATCCAGAATCTGCGAAGAATGGCTTGAGTAAGCTCTTTGAAGAGAAAACCAATATTAATATTCATTTGCCAGTGCAGTATAAAATCACGGAGGCAGTGGAGGAAATTGCAAGCAAACTGAAGTTGACTAGAAGCACAAGCTGGGCTTTCTGTAATGGAGGAGTAAAAGATGAAAAGCCCTCTGATGTGGACAACTGGCTAATAGAGAAAGGTTCATCTGTTCGTGATGTAGTGTCCTTTCTTTGCCGAAAGGATGTGTTGCCTCACAAAAAGTTCCTCATCATATTTATGCTGTTAAGTGATGTTACAGATAAAAATGATCCCATGCTTGAGACCTTCAGCATGTTTTTGCAGGAGCTAAATGGAACAGAGCAAATCTTATGCATCTGTGAAAATCAGAGATCTTACTCTTACTGGAAGGACCTCATTGAGGCACGCTGTAACACTGACATTTCCAGAAGATCCATCCATGAGTTGGGTTTTGCTGAGGTTAACGGTACAGTCCTCAGTCTGTGGTCAGAAAATCGCAAATCAAGCAGATTCCTGCCAGGCAGTGGTGGTAAAGTTCTGTTAACAAAGAAAGTAGAGGGCAGTTTGGACAAACTGAGCATTCTTTGTGTAAACGAGTGTGAGGGAGGAAGTGAAGACAAAAAGGAAAAAGAGGAACGTTTCTATAAGGGAGGGGGAGTGTCCTGGTGGAACTTCTACTTCTCAGAACAGCCAGGATCAACGCCCTTTATCAAACGAGACAAGTTTGATTACATCATTGATGCCATTATTCCAGACTTGCGCAGCCTTGGACGAGCTTGTGTTTGCTTTAACATTCTCCATCTTCCTGGATGTGGTGGAACTACTCTAGCCATGCATGTCTTGTGGACTCTGAAAGAGAAATTCCGTTGTGCCGTACTGAAGGACAAAGCAGCTGATTACAGTGAAGTGGCTCAGCAGGTCGTTACCTTGCTGACATGTGAATCCCAGGTTCCTGTGTTACTCATGCTTGATGATTTTGAAGACAATGATGCTGTGAGTGATCTCCAGCAGCAGATTGAAAAAGAATGTCTGAAGAAAAATTGTTCCTCCAAGTCTCCACAAGTGTTCCTTCTGAACTGCATGAGGGATGAATCAGGGGCACAGACCGAAGCAACAGCCGACACAGTTTTTATCGGTAACAAGCTATCTGAGATGGAACAAAAATTATTTGAGAAAAAGCTTGAAGAGATTGAAAAGATCTATGAGAATGCTGAAACATTCTATGGTTTCATGATCCTGAAGAAAGACTTTTCATTAGAGTACATACAGGGCGTTGTGAAAAATACCCTGAAAGGCTTCAATTTTAGCAAACACAAACATGCTCAGCTCTTTGCAGTCCTAGTGCTCTTGGAGTGCTACTGCAAGAGAGCAAAGCTCTCAGTCTCTGTATGTGAAGAATTTCTTGGCCTGGAAACAAGGCCAGATTTTAAATCATGCAGAGCAGAAGAGGGATTTGGAAAGTTTTCCACACTTTTGACTCGGTGCACAGTACAATCCAGTGTAGTCCATGAAGCTGTACGAGTAATCCACTCAAGCATGGCAAAGCATTGTCTGGAAGAGATTACAACTACTTTTAACGTGTCCAAAGCAGAGATCACTGACTTCCTTCTGATGACGGATTTGTTTTATTATTGCATTCAGGGAAAGAACAAACTGATGCAGGATGTTCACTGTATGCTTGTGAAGAGAAATTTCTCGGCTGAGACTCTTCCAGCAGAAAGCCAGTTTTCACCTCTTATCCAAGCGATTATGAAGGAGTCCCCTGGGCTTGAGGAAAGCGTCTTGCGCAATGCTGCAAAGCGCTTTGAAAAGGATGCAGTAATTTCCCAGCTTCTTTCTAGGTACCATTATCTGAGGAAGAAGGACTTCAGAGAGGCAAAGGACTGGGCAAAGAAGGCAAGAGAACTGCAGGATAACTCTTACAATTGTGATACATCAGCACAGGTCATTAAGCATGAGCTGAAAGATGCTATCAGCAGTGACAAAGATGATCCCATAAAACCCAGCAAATTGAAAGAATATCTCAAAATGGCTGTGTCTGCAACAGAGGCTTTCAGGGAAACTCAAGAAATTGCCAAAAAAGAAGCTATTGTTCACCGTCTAGGAAAAAAAGACTTCAGCTCCTACAATATTGCAGGTTGCCTCGGCGAGCTTCAGATTGCAGTAATAGTCATCGACGTTCTAGAGAAGATTCCAGTTTTTTCCTTAGATGAGGTTCGACACAACATTCTCATTCAGGTTCTCTCTGATAAGATGAAAATACAAGATGTAGCAACAAAGGATTGCAAGAAACACAAACATGCATCATATTACCATTTTCTGCAAGAATTTGGAGACTTTCTTTACAATCTTAAAGACAACATGAAGAAGCAGTTTGATTTTCTTGACCGTTATTTTGTCAACTTGGGCCCATTTTTTTTCCACAAAGAAAATCGAGGGTTGACATTACGGCAAGAGGTGAACAAGTGCTTCCAACAGTATGCAAACCTGTTTTGCAAGTTGGATTCAAAAGAACTGGGGAAAAACAAGATGTTAACAAATTTCCTCAAAATTGAAAAAGCACGGCAATATCTGGAGAGAAACAGGGCTGATTCTTACACTGGACTGTTGGAATGTCTGTCCAGTGAAGCCTCTGCCAAGACCATTGAACAAATTGTTGATCAGTATGCTTTTATTTTAAATCCTGCTGTATCGCAAACGCATGGGCACTTCAAGGACAGGGTCAATTTCATCTATGCAAATATTGTTCTCAGTCTGGTTCGACCTGGATCTCAGAAACTCTGGGCTTACAGGATGCTCCTTCAGCTACTCTGTGAAACACTTGGGCAACTCACTCCCCTCAATGAAAGTCTGCCACTGCATTTCATCGCAGTTGTGCTGCTATGGCCAGATGCGGTGTCAGAGAATCCGAGTGATAACGTGGGAAAGTACATATCACAGATGCGAACTTCTTTTTCAAAGGAGATGGAGACAGTGTCCAATGGCAAAAGAGCAGCTGTTCATTTTTATTTGGGGAAAAAGCCAGGTTATGAACGCCTGATCACACAGAAGAACATTGATGAATGTGTGGGATCAGAGAAGAGCATGATGCAAAATGGAAAGATATGGAATCATGAAAAAGTCAGAAATGTCCTTCGCAGAGTTACTGGAAACATCTATAAAAATTGCATAATGGCAGACACATCGAGTGCAAATTTAAAGATTCCAGTTTTTCCAGCATTCAGATCTCAGCTGTGTGGGCGATTAAACGCCAGGGTGTCATTTTTTGTTGGATTCACCATGAATGGGCCAGTTGCGCTTGATGTGCAGCTTGAGCAATAGTTTTTCTGCTCACAGACTGTTATTCAGGATTTTCTGGAAACAGCCTTTTGAAGTTTTACCCAAAAAATATATGACACTGAATCTGTGGACCAAACATTGAAGCTCTTTGAACAGATTTTTCTTTGATATCCATACAGAGTTTGTTTTTGTAACTGCTAGGTTTAATTGGTAGCCATATATCGTCTCATTTTTTTTTCAGCACTTAAGTACTTTTTTTTTGTTTTAGAGTTTTTGACATAAGAATTATGAATCATTGTTCTTTTAGCCAAATAATTACTGTGCTTAAAAATTATTTCTATATACATTTGTACATTTTTCTATGTTTTTTTCTCATCACTTTCTCAGACTGTGATGTAAGTTGCAAATAAGAGTATAATTATGTGATGTAGATTATAATTTGGTTGATCAGCCGCGGTCGGTTCTGGGAGGTTTTGTGGTGTTGTGGGATGCGCGTGCAGCAGTTGTCTGGGCAGCGCTGTTCGATGGCATGCGCAAGTCTTTACAACTCCGCGACGAAACTAATTATTTTGCAAATGATGGTGTAATGGTTTGCTATAATGGTTCTGGCGCTCATGGTTAACACATTCTGTACATTGTTGATTTTGTTTTAAATACTGTTTTAAATGAGGGTACTTGCAGAGGTTTTCAGTTGACTATGGAATGTTTCTTCATGAAATTTTAAATATGATGTAAGTTACACAAGTATAATTATGTGAAACTAGGCTTTATTTTTTTGTTTTAGTTTATTTTACAGTTTGTACACACCTGCTTGCTACCTACTGTGTTTAAAATACTGAAAATAAATGACTTGATGCACTGCTATTCCAGATTGTTCTTCAATTATTCATTATTCCTCTACGCCATATAGGGTTTCAAGTTACAATATGAAGACCAGATTAGATTTCTAGCATTGAGATGACCCCTAAAATCTGCAGTCTTATAGAGAACATTTTTGTCAAGTGTCTAAGCACATACTCTTTAGTCAATCAGCTACTTCAAGGAGCATGAATTTCTGACCCAGGTTCAATTGAGCACCCCCCTCCCCCAATCATTGTCAACAATCAATGTTGACAATGATATAAAGTCAACATCCAGTAGCAGCACCTGATTTCACTAATGTCTTTAAATTCTGAAGCTGCCTATTAATGCAATTGATTTTGAAAGGCAAGTTGAACAAAGAATGAAAAACAGGAAGTTGTTCATCTGTGTTTCTGTCACTTTAACATTTAAGGAATTTTTTAACCAATGGATTTAAAAATATGAGGTTTAAATAATACAAATTTATTGGGAATTGATGAAGCTAATGAACTATTTCAGTCAATGCTAGGAATTTGGATAAGTGTATGCATTCTGATTCTGATTCTGATTCATTCCTGAAATCCACCACTAGAGTGTGATCAAAATCCTTTTTAAATTCTGTCATTACCCAAGTGTGTACTGTTCCACCAGTTTGTAGTCTTAACCTTGTGCCAGTGATATGTAAGGGTAGACAGCTTTGCCTATACTTTACGTTTTTAATTAACCCACCATGTTCGTTTATTAAATGTTTTTTTGTTTGTCTTTAGAGAGAAGGTACCACCTCTACATAATTTCATTGTAATCATATTTAATCTAAATAAACAATTTAAATAAACAGTTATGAACAATGTTAGTTAAGTCTTACAGTAAGTAATCTGAAGCCTTTACAATAATCATGATCTGGCACAATTTGGTAAGTCGTTTTGGGGCTGTATAGATGAAAAATGCTGGGCAATTTCTTTATTAAAGCAGATGCAGTGAAAAGATGCACTATATACACGTGAAATCCTCAAACATAAAAGAGTGCCCTATTGAACCCCGTCCTCTTCCGGTCTTTCAAACCATTTTATGAATTCCAACCTTTGTCTATGGGCTGGCACACAATGTGCAGACTGTGATTGTGTTTTAATTGAAATGGGGAAAATAAAGGATGGTTTCCTCTGAGTTAGATTTATGGAGCCTGTCTTGCCCACTGGCCCCATGTTCTCTCTGATCTGCTTTTACTTCCTCGCCACTGTGACCCCTGAGGTCAATCGAGACCCCGAAATGGGCAGATTGGCGAGCAGCCGATCCAATGCTGCTTTGTTTTTCAATGAAATTACTATATTTAACACAAGCAGAAGCGGGCCAGTATGCATCTGCATGAAATTGTTGTTTCCTGTTATGTTTTTTTTTTTTCTGTGTGGGTTTTTTCCCATCCAGCATGATATTCCTGTTCTATGTGTCTTTTTGAAAAATTATAATAGGACATTTTGAAGAGGATCCAGTATTATGATATGAATGTTACAATGAAAAGCAGTAAAAAAAAAAGGATGTGTGTGTATGCTATCTAGAGATCCAGTGTTATGAATCTATAGTGAGTAAAATTACAGATAAAACATACTTTCTTTGAGTCCTGCTTTCCTAGTGCTTTACAAAAGCTTGGCATAAGACTGTATGATTGCACATGGGTAATCATTGTTGCATGTATGTTTAAAACGTGAGCCTATGAGAGTAATGTCAGGTTTCATAAGACATTGTCATAAGACCAGCATATTAATGTTATTTTGATTGGTATATTCGTACATCCTTGTTGTTGAGCATTATCACTTCCACCACAAAAGCCTACGGAGTGTGTCATCATAAAAAAACACAGTCTTAACTTCTATGCATTCTGTAGTGTTGAGCAGTCACTACGAAACACAATGTACTTATATTGTGCTTAACCCTGCCTTAAATTTGAAAATACACCAAACCCCTTAATTTGAATTAAGTGCCCATTCATTTGTGAACCGATCCCTTAATTTGACCTTAAAAGTGGATAAAAGTGGAGTGTGAAATCCCTTAATCTTAAACATAAGGCATTCATTCAGGAGGTTCTATTATTTAAGGAGCAAATTTGAAAAAGTAAGAGAATTCAGTCGTTTTACCCTTTAATTAGCCTTAATCCGTGCACTTTCCCTTTATTTCCCTTAATTTCCAGGAGAATTAAAGGGGCCCAGGGGTAAAATTAAGGGGTTTGGTATCGTAGTGAATGTTGTGGACACTCAAAATTGTGATAAACAGCAGAAAATAAAATTTTGTGAGTCATCTCACATAGAAGAATGTGTCTTATTAGCCTGCTACCATACTGACAGAACAGCAGGTACAGCTGTCTACAATTGACAAGAGAGCAAGTGAGTGGTGCGTTTGATACCATGTTATTCGTAACTTTCACTGAACTTCTGTGTTGTCATTAACTGTACAAAATGAAACAGCTCTGTAACACACACTCCAGTACTTTCCAAAAGCCTACACACTTATTTTATATATAGTGTGAGTTTGATCTAAAGCTGTACTTGTGTCTAATGTTGTTTGTCTAATGTCTGTAACCTTAAGTCTAATGTTCCACTAACGTGTGTTAGATCAAAGATCAGCGCTAAAGTAATGTCGAGCAATGCAAAGTGTGAAGGAGGTTTAACACATAAAATCAACAACCTGAACAAACCAAACCAAGAGGTCATGGGTTTGAATCCTACCTTCTAAAGGTCTTTCTTTTTTCCTGAGAAAGACCTTTAACACCAAGTTGCTCCAGGGAGACTGCCCCCTGTAGTTAGGGAATGTAAGTCATTTTGGAGAAAAGTTTCTGATAAATGCCATAAATGTAAATGTAAATGTAAACTGTAATCTGCTTTGTTAACCAATTAGTGTCTAACGTTGAGTAATGAAAATGCAAGCAAATGTATTTAACAGCTAGTAAATACAGTCAAACTGAAGTGCATCTAACAAATCCAATGTTTCAATTGCTGCGGCTGATTACCAGTTTCATATATAAACTGATGTTAATGAAGTTATTAAAGGAGCTCCAACAGTCAACTTGATGTACTGTACTTGTAACTGGATCAATGAGATGGACAGTTCAGCATTTTTGTATAAGTATATATGATGTATAAATGTATATGGTGGGTCTTGGTCAATGATGTGCTGGTAGGTGGATGGAGGGGTGCTGCAAACAACTGTTGAAAACACGTATGTTGTTAAATGTTGTTAAATGTTGAAAACACGTATGTTGTTAAATGTTGAAAACACGTATCAACAAAAATAGAAAAATATCACTGCTTCAGGATATATGTGTGTGTATGACTGACGACTAAACATGAACACCTTCACCTACAAATCCTAAGTGACCCCTTTCATTAAAAGACTGAACCAAAACGTGTTGACCAAGCACATTTGAATGGTAAATGACAACAGAAAAGGCAAATTTCAAATTGATTTGTTTGTGTACATAGATTGGACTATTCAAGTGAGGAAGCTGAACTTGTCTTGCCACTTGTTTAGCCACTGCGAAGCTGAGGGAGTCGCAGTTTAGATAAATGGATGGTAGTCTGTGTGAATTCAGTACAAAACAACTGAAGTATTTTTCTTAGTCATCGGTCCTGAAGATGTTTTATGGTTGCCTATTGAACTTGCCTCTCAACTGTATTTGAATTGATACATTTGCAGTGGAATTGGAACAATCCATCAAGTAAATCTGCTAAACTGTGCTAAAACACACAAATAAACACAGATTTTAATGAATTTGCATCATGAAAATACTGTGTCATTGTTGATATAGATATTAGAATCAGATATAGAAGCAGAATCAGCCAGAGTCCAAAACAAATGACATATCCCTGAAATGCCTCCTGGTGTCTTTGGGACATTCACTGTAAAAAATTATGAATCCTTTTTCACAAATGTAAAACTTGAATATTTTTGATAAAAGTGCAAAATATCTACTTAAATGTAATTTGTAATGAAAGTTGCTGTAACTCTGTTTGCTGTTAGAGTTCATTTAGGTAAATTACAGTGAAATGCAGAGCAGCCAGCCCAGGCCGCTGTGGGCTCTAGAGGGTGATAAATGCATTTAGAATGCATTATGAATACCAGATTTGTGCTGACATGATCTAAACAGTTCAAATGGACAGTATTGGCATAGAACTAAACAAAAAGTAATATTTTTACAAATGTAAGAGTAGGTCATGTGTCATTTTTCATCATACTGAATTTGTGTTTTAGCTCAGACTATTCATTATAATTCCAAATCAAACACTGAGTATACAGTATTTTAATTGCAAATTATAAATAATCGATTGCATTACCCCCGCCCTGACTCTGTTGTTTAGTTTATCATGTACATGCTGCACATTTTGTTAAATGATATATCCACCAGGAGTAGCTAGAGGAATGTGTTCATTTTCTTTTCAGACCTAGACATTCCTCACATTCTTGTGCTGCTCTGCTGGATCACGTTTAAAGGGAGATTCCCATTACACCCAACCTGCTTTTTTTTTTCAAAGCCTTCTCTTCTCTTTGGTGCCTCAACTTAAGAGAATATCCAGCCCTCTGGAGACTTTGTTCAAACACTGTGCTTCATAAAGACGACCCCAGAAAACTGTTTCCATGATCCCAGTCCTCTAATGAACGGACTTCCCCCCATCAGCACATGGATTAAACCCATTGAGAATTGAGAGGAAGAGGTTAACTTTGAGATAATGGAAATCAGATGGACCAAGTTGAACTAGTCAGAAAATGAGAGTAAATTTTCACTGCAGCAATTCTATTTTAGATTGGATCTCAAAGGCATTCTCCCAGATGTAGGTGATGTTGAACTCAATGTATGGTGCCCATGTTGGGAATTCAGAGCTCGAGTGAACTCTAAAATTCCGCAGACACCACCAGAAAGTGAACATCATCAATCACTTTAACTTTTATTTGCACACGCATAGCCAAAGTAAACTCGTTGGGATCAGAACTTAAATCCCAAAACTGCATGTCTAATCCTTGCCTCCCACTTTGCATGCTGGCAGTGATTTTCCCACAGACAAGTGGATCCTGTGGAAGAAGTAGAAGTGAGTCTTTTCATGCCACTTGTTTGCATGCCCTGGTTTTCTGTGTATTATGAAGTGCATCATAAGATGCCTGAAATGAAGAGAACTGGCACATGTGGATGCTACAAGCTATTGTAGCTGAGTCAGTTTGCATGCCTACTGAAGATGATCAAGGTGACAGAGGCATGCAAAAGGTCTATCTTTTTTTTCCCAGTTTTTTTATCTCACCTTAAGAACCACCTTATGATGGTTTACATGTGATTTTCAGGTCATAATGATTTGTAAACAAGGAGCGCTCTATAGAATGGTTTAATAAAGCATCAGAGAAGGTCTCTAAAGCAGATGGTGGAAGCAGATGTTGCTTTGCATAGGATCAGATCATGACTTTTTGATTATTCTATGATACTGGTACTTTCACAGTCAGGGGACAGAACGTCCGCAGTTGAAATGGGCTTTTTTTTTGCCACAAAGAGTCTCTACTTTTATATTATGTGTCATGCAGTGAGAAAAAGACCAAATCTATTCCCATATTCTATTAGAACATATCCACTTAGCATGATTACATGGTTATGACATGATTGGGGAATATGATTTACATATAAAGATGTGAGATTGACCATGTGGCCCTCATTTTTCATGCAGTTGATATCTGGTAAATAGCTTGATTACAGAAGTGGAGGCTAGGGTTAGTATAAAAAAGCCTTCTCCATGGCTATTCGGCGTCTGCGCATTTAGGTTATTGACGTAAATATAACAGCTCCAAGACACCTCAGGCTATGAGAATCAAAAATGCCTTTAGACTGTAACCTCAGGGAGTTGACTACATTTAAAACAAGCAGGCTGGATTGCAGAGGCTAGTTAATTTTTAAACATAGTATAGATTCTCCCTCTGAGCTCATGTCTCTTGGCAAGAGCATATTTTGGATTTAAGAAGAGGCAGATGTAATAACATTTGAGCTACAAACAAAGAAATTTGCAACTTAACATATGTAAACTGTAACATTTCAGAGTCAGGATTTTGATCGGTCCTTTCAAAAGAACACATGAATCTCACAGGTCTATTACAAATATACAGTCATGGCCAGTCTGTTTCTCTTTCATTGTAGCACTTGGCTTCAGCACTAGTTAGTGTGCAGTCTGCAGAGGCAAATATGGGCAAATTGTCGATAAAGAACCCCTTTTTATTTCATCTCCCCAGGGAATTGTGTGCTTCATCTGGGAAGCCAGTAGTTACCTTTTAACTAAAAGTTAAGTTTTTCCTCATAATTATTACAATTTTTAAAATAATTTCTTTGAATATACGTTTCTTATAGACTTTCAGAATATTCCACCACGTCCTAAGTTTGACTTTGTACCTTTTATTTTCTGGTAACACCCTTGCCTGATACATGAAATATATAATTTAATGGGAGAAAAAAAATGGTTCAAGAGCAACCGCCATGTGTAATTACCAGTAATGGGCAGTTCAGGGAGGCAGACGTTCATGGTAAAGTAGATCTAGAAACATATTCAGAATATCAATACAAATTCTAGCAGTGAACTAGATGAAAAGGCGACTGAGCTAAGTTTGGTGAAATAGTACCTGCTCAAACTGGGAACAAGCTATTTTGTTTGTGCAAAAATCAGTCAAGAAAAAAACTCAACTGAATCAGGATTGAACACACAAATAGTTGACTGTTAGGCTGTTTCTATGTCTTTATTACTCGATCACAGTCGAGCCTTCAAGCTTTCTGGTGGGCTTAAAGTAATTACACTGCGGCATACTCATTTCATACTTTCTTAATTATTGAAATACTCAAATGCCAGTGAAGTCCATGTCTGCGTTCATCCTTATTACAATGCCACCTTTCATGCTGGAATTACCCATTGAACTAAAACATCATACTTTGCCCAAAGCGTTGCTGAAAGTTCCTTAGTTGTGACCTAGGTCAAATCCCTCTGATCCTAGCGCCCTGTGCTCTGTGCGAGTTCCCTTTGATGCAGAGTCTTAACTTAGACCAGGAGGAAAGACCGAGGAAGGCCTGGTCAACTGAATCGCCTTATTATGATGACCTGCCCTCATATGTCATAGGTCATAGAGAGACTATTTAAAGCTTTAAAATACTACTTTCAATCCCTCAGATGATCATATTTCATGGTGAAAATAGTACTTGCTTGCCAAGGTTTCAAAAAACTGTTATAAAGTACGTTTTGAATATCAATGTATTTTTTTGGTGTTACCAAAAGTTTTATCCAGAAAACTACCAAAAAGATTGTCTTTAATTCTGCACTGTATCAATGGCTAATGTAGATACCGAATTATGGAAGTGTGCACCTCCACAATGAGCGCTGCATAAACTGCATATCTAAATCACCATGAACACTACATCAGAAGTGCTTGTGTTTTTTATTTTTTTTGCACTGTATGATATTGTCTATAAATATACTGACAAATGAATGCGGCAAAGCTGAAGACAGTTGCGGACATCTTAATGCTGGAATCTCATTCTAATATCTGAGTACCTGCCAAACTGCAGGCTACACCTCATACATGCAAAGTATGAATGTCAATTTCAGTTGTTGATCAAGACATAATGCACTGTTGCTCAAAAGTTAAACATATGCTTTTCAAATTTCAAATCTGGCAGTCCATTAATAAACATGATCCACATTCATTTATAAGAATCAAAACATATTCGCAGTTAATACAAAATAATCACTAACCTCATAACTTTCAAGTTTGTTCATAATGACCACCATATAATGAAAGGGTTAGTGTTGGTTTAATTGGACTCAGTTTGACAAAGAGCCCCTCGTTATTACTGAGAGAAAGCTTTCAGCAATTCTTTAAACAGTGTGCGACTGTGGTTGCACACATTCTTACCATTCTGTAGTGTTATATTTGGGGTGTGGCCTCTCTGTCACATAAGTGGAATTATTTTTCCTTCTCCTCCACAGTCTGTAGAGTGTCACTCTGCATCATGTTTAATGGCCATTATGGTCCTTTTTGGGGGCATGCGGTAACTCACAAAGACTTCTTTAAAAGGATTTAGACCGGGGTTTTTTGGAGCTCCTCGTTGATCATCTGAGACGTTCTGATGATTTATTCCAAAACAATGATCCATTGTTCAGCTCCAGATGGATTCCGCAGACTGCTTTAGGCTTAAGATTCTGACTAGGGGTATAACAATACACATATGTTCTAGTTAAAATATGTATTTTTTTTATATTCTGAGGTCAAGATTGGATTCTGTTTAATTATTGTTTTAAAATGTCTATGTTCTGTATATATATATATATATTTATTCTTGGACCTCCACAGCTACTTTGCTCAGCATGTTTCTAGGTGCCCCCGTAGGCAGCTGACCACCCCCAGCTGTCTCCTATCCTCCAAAACGAGGACAGCTGCATGAAGCCTATCTGGTGTGACTTCCTCATCTGTTAAGTATAGAAGCCTTTGTTTCACACTCTTTTTTGGACAGAATTTGGTGCCACCCAGTCGTCCCTGTATGCACTCTGCCTCGTGAACTATCCCTTGTAATGTTTGTGTAACAGTTCATCATCATCACACCCCCTTTGCTGTTTTTTCAGTTAGCCTTGTTCTCTGTAGTTCTGATATTTCTTACCCTGGGGCTATTTTTCCTCCAATTTTGGACTGAGAGAATATGGAATCTTAGTGGCAGATGCAATCAGCAGGCTCTGGATCAAATGAATCTTCAGCAAGAAGTGAAAACAAGCTATTTACAGGGTTCAAAACACTGCCAATGCAACTGACATACAAAGATGCTACCTTTTATCCGACTATGTTTGATGCCTTACTACAGTTTTTCCTTTCCTCTGTTGCCTTTGGCTCGCTCACGTGCTCGGACCCGGATTCTGTAAAGCTGCTCTGTGACAACATCAGTTGTAAAAAGTGCCATATAAATAAATTTCATGTAATATAAAGCACTAGGGAATGCAAGAGGGCTAACTCTTCCTCTTCTTTTTTTAATCATTAAAACCACATTTTATCCATAATCTCTTGTGGGAGTACTGGATCAGATGATTTATATTCACATGAAAAATGGGGAGTTGTAAATAAAATGATGGATCTGTGGAAATCCTGTAAATACCGTTTTCTGTAATAATAAAAGTCTGTGTGAGGATGACAATGGCCATAAGAGCTGAAATTTGCTTCAGCTTTGTTTCATGTACAAGGTGTGCCATTTTTAGATCAAACTGACAGGCTTGTTACTGGACTTGGAAGATTTTCTTTGCATTCCAAAAATCCCACTTTCATGTGGTTCACTGAATGCAGACTGCATAATTTCAAAAGAGAGAGACGACACAGATCCTCTGTTAGAAATGTCCAAGTATATCAAGATACTGTATTAAAAATATCCAAAACTATACAAGCTTGGTAAATGGGACGATGATATACAAAAAGAAATCCTTTAATTCAAACATTCAAAACCAGAGTTCATGTTGTGGGGTTCTTTTATTCTCCAGCACCGCCGGATCAAAGACATTCCATTCCATTGTAAGTCGTTACGGACCATCCTAAGCTCATGGGGGTGATGGACCTGTTAATTAGGGTGTGATCTCCACTGAGAGCAAGTAGAGTACTTGCATATTCCTTTAAAGATGTTGTTGAGTGAGGCGAGGGTTGACAGTCTCCCTGCAGACCCTCACTCAGAGATGCGCTGCTGTCCTTTTTAATCACACAACCTTTATGGGCTTCAGCCAGAGATTTTATGGTTCCTGGAGGGCACTTGGAGGATATATGACAATATTGACAAAATTCATATTTGTCTTGAAGTATAATGAGGATTATTTCTTAACAAAGCCTCTTTCAATCACTTAAAATGGACAAGAGGTCATTGAACAGTACTGTACATCAACAAATTAGGTTGTGCTGCTAATGAGTAATTAACATAATTTAATGCATACAGCATATGATGACTATTAACCAATGAAACCAAAATTAAAATGTAACACAAATACCTATAGCTCTAGAACTGTAACTATATACCAGATTACATACGATTTGACAATGTTCATATTTGTGTCATCTGTGTTTTTATTTATTTGTTATTTGATTTTTATTATTTTGCAAGGCACTTTGTGAACCACTTTCAGTGCACTGCCGAGGAAGGGAAAGTCAGTCTTATTCGAAGCCAGCCTGAGACCATGACCCTGATCTCTCTTTTTAAATCATTCATTATAAGCAAAATATATGGTTTCCTGACATGGATATATGCCATCTTTGCAATTCCATCAGATTGCATATAATATATAATTCTCTCTGAAAATGTCAGTCATTTTAATACATTATTAATAATTTGGTAATGCACCACTGGAATTTCACTGTTGTAGATCAGTGCTTTTCTCATAAAAAAAAACCCCCAAAACATATGGACATGTTGCTCCCCATAGGACATAAGTGGCTGTTGTATCACACGTTTGTATAATATTTATCCAGTCTTTACAAAAGGTAAAATGATAATCAAGCACAAGATAATATCTCTTCTGATGTTTAACATATATCAAACCTTAAGCCATCATGTTTAAGAACTTGCTTTCTTCAGCAAGGGCAGTTAGCATAGAGCTCATGTCACCAATAGCCATGTTGCTGATGCCTGCTGGTACTGAGGCTAGTGTGACAGAGTTACGTGGGGTGGTAAGTCGCGAGGAATTTTGGGAAAGACTCTGGAGGAGGCCAGGGCTCAGTGTGCCAGACATTAGGCTGGAATGATCTCCATCGTCCAAAATAGCATCAAAGTCTATTTGAGGATGCTCAACAGTCTGAGAACTGTCCACCGTGCTTGTGACCTGGTTGACCCCAGGAGATGCCATTGTTGCCATTGTAGAACAAGGAGCTTGATTGGAACAGGGAGACATTTGTGTGTTGTATTCCACATTGCCATCAAACATATGAATCTCACGCGAATAGCACATACTGTCTTCTCCATTGGAGAGACCGTTAGTGCCAGATGGTCTTTTAGGACTAGCCTCTGAGGTGTTCAAGTTGTAGCTGGCACTGGACACAGGATAACCAGTTTGTTGGGACATGCCTGAACCTGAGTGGTGTCTACTTGAAGGCTTGGGTTCAGAAGGAGGCTTAGGCTGAAATGGCACTCTGCCACCATTCTGAAGGGCTGTTTGGGTTATTGGAGCATAATTCTGCTGGTTGACGTTATCCATGTGTGAGTAGCTAGACCTGTAATTCTGTATGTTTTGATTTTGTAGAGCCATGCCATTGCATATTTGACGCTGGTTGGTGTTCTCTGATGGATTAGGGTTAATTTCATGCCTATATGCTGGTTGGACATTTGTTTGCTCGTTGAGATTCGGACAAGGGTTAGCATATGACTGTCTATAATGCTGGATGGAGTTCCTTTGTGAATTACCCTGCTGAAGAGCAGCCAAATTCTGGCTCATTGATGCAATCTCTTGATTTGAGCCAAAGCTTTGATAAATGCCAGTGTTCTGTTTTTGCTGGACCACCGCCAGGTTGGGTCTAAGTAGTTGTACCTTTGGAAGCCTTGCTGTGATGTCCACTGTCCCTGAGCTCACTTCATTCCACTGTACAGGCATGTTATTTTTGTTCATACTACTAGGTGATTGGAATGGTTGCTGGGAACCTGGACTGATTTGGCATGAGGGCATTACTTGATCTGTGAGGTTTATATTAGGATCAACCAAAGCCATGCGTCGTTGCCCATAAAACTGCTGCTGTTGTGGGGTGCTCATGCTGCTTTGGAAACCCTGAGCCTGACTGCTGCTGTAGGCCATTCCTTGGCCCTGAGTTGAACCACCATGCTGGGACCTGAGGTACTGCACTACATCATCTGGAAGGACCATATCATCTTCTGCCTGGTCAACTCCATCGATGGCCATGTTTTCCATGACTATATTCTCTGAGATGCTTGGTGGCCTCTGGTTGAAGGGATGGCGATGCAAGCTACTGTCAGACCATGTATTGTTTTGCAAGTTATTGCTACGGCAGTCAGGAGGCAGACGGGAAGGGTTCATGCTGCTCATGCTGTTGTAGCGCTGAACTCGAGGAAATGAGAGCAGATCCAGAGTTGTGCAGCGGACGGGGTCACTAGCTCTCCTTGGCAGACTGCTTGGGACTTCATGAGGCATCATACCAGGGGCACCATAGCTTGTGTCGCTGCAGCGCCTTGAGGTGGCGGCAACCCGAGCTTGGAACAAATGAGCCGAGCTTTCCTGGGAGTCATTGTACAAGCCAATTCTAGTTCTAAGACTCATGCGATCCATGTTGGGCAAGGGTGTAGGTGGAGCACCCCCAGTGGCAAGCGCATATTTCGCCTTCAAGCGATAGTGCTGGGCTGGGGTAAGGCTCAGTAAGCTCGGCAGGGTACTACCACCACCACCACCACATTGACTGGCTTCGCTCGATCGACGGGACAGGTCAGTAGAAATAGGGTCGTAGGAGTCCGCTGAGCTGACATTGTTGTTGCGTCCCCCAAATTGCGAGGCTTCGCTGGAGCGGCGGCTGGAGTAGCAGGGAGAGATGCCTGAGGATCTGCGGCTGAGGGTGTAGGCCGAACTCACTGTGCTGGTCGTGCTGTCTCTGCGCTCCTTCAGCTGATTCAGTACAGTCATCTCACACAAGGTCAAGTCTCCAAAACGTTGTCCTGGAAGGCCAGCACTCTGAGAGCCCATAGTAGAACTTTCCAGAAGAGATCCTAGGAAAGAGAAACAGCAATGTAACTAAATAGCTTTAGTCGAGTTGCTTTACTTAAAGGGGTTAAAATAATTACCTCACACTGATTCAGTTTGATTAGAGTTTTATAAAAAGAGGATTCAAACACACAAGATTAGATGATTGTGGTGTTAATAATAATAGAAAAACTTGGCAAACATGTAGGAACTATTAAAACAAAAAAGTAATAAAACAATATAAAGTAATTAAAACAACAGAACAATATATTTCAGTACATTTTAATGTTTTACACTGAATTTACTATAATCAATAATGACCCATTTCAAATTAATGCAGTTTAACTTTCAAAAGCACTACTTAATAAATACTTACCACCAGCTGGTATAGGAGGCAGCTTGGTGTTTTGGACATGAGGAGTTGTGTTTGCCCAGAAGCAGGGGTCTCTCATAGTCTTTAGTTTCTCCTTCTTGATATGCTCAAGCTGTAGAAGCCCCACTCTGTTCATACGCCGCTGGAGACCTACTCCTGTGGAGCCCCCTGGAGAACCAGTGGAATCTACCACAGGGGGGTCATCCAGAGCACTCAGGTCCCCCAAACTGCCTCCACTGTGCAAAGCCATCTCTACTCCACTGTCATTGTTGGTGGTGCTACCAAGCGGTGACGGCTCACTGCTACATGATGATTGACCACCAGGGCTGGACTGATACATCTACAAAAGTAAAAAAATATATATTTTTATATTGTTTTTATTTTGTTATTTTGAAATACTAATTTCACTAACATGCTAAAAAATGATGGCCACTGTATTTGTTGGCTTTTACTGTGAAAGCTGTTTAAGTCTCTAAGGCAAGAGCAATACAGTAAACCACCACCACCGCATCTCATGCTGAACTGCTTCTTGTCTGAAAGCGCTTCAGTGATGTAAATGAGTTCTGAGCGAGTCTGAACTAAAAAGCGTTTCTTGATCGCAGTGTGATTGCTGATGCTTTTTGTTCAGTCCACACACAGCGGTCCCAGCCTCTGAATATTAATTTGATAATGACTTTTATCATTGCACTACAGAGGAATCCGGCAGATCCATTTGCAACGGAGAACAGAGCAGAATATGTGGGATAAGATGGACGCCTCTATGTCAGTTACCAACAGAAACAATTCATGAAATGAGAAAGACTACACACACAGTGGGAAAAAATATCTGAAAGCTTACTTCTTCACACATTTAGAACATGATAAATGCAAACACAATCACAAATGTAGAAACAACAAAAAAGAAGGTTAGAAAATGTCCTGTTTTAGATGGCCATGATTAGTACTCTGACTGATCAAGCCTCCAGGATATGTATAAAAGTGATCAAGCATGGCAAACTGTGCTGTTGAGGGATGGATGAATGAACATGCTAGACAACGCAAGATGTGGATTGTGCTCACCTGAGCAAAGTCTGTCCATTAGATTTAAAGCATGAGAGGCATTCAAGAGTCAACAAGTTAAGTGTTAATATAGCAACTCAGTACTGAAGGAATGGAAAAGCATTATAGAATAAAAGTAAGTGAGAAACAAGAAAGTATATTAGAAAAGAATCAGATAATTAAGCACCCAACAAAATCTTCTACCAAGTTCATTTATTTCATAGTTAACAAATCACATTCTTACCATTGTGTTTTCGGTCTTGATAGTCTTGACCTGCAGGCGGTCCTCCACTCCTCTGGTGGTACTGTTGGCCTCAGTTGATCCCTCTGTTCCTCTCCCAGCATGCTTAGTGCTGGCCTCATTCTCTCCACCTCCTTTAGGAGGCTGTGATTTCATAGGGGCATCACCACGTTGCTTCTTTGTGACGTGCGCCTCCGGTCCATGAACGGTCTTCACATGCTTCCTGAGAGAGCTGGGGTCTGTGTAGCGCTTGGTGCAGCCTGGGATCTTGCACACATACGGTTTCTGCAAGAAGGTTAAAATAACAGTTTTAGTTCATATAGATGTCACTCTCACACATTCTTGTTGCCTCACAGTGAGAATGTCCAGGGTTTGATTAGCACGGCCCGAAGACGTGCATATCAGGTGAACCGGACTGTAAAATCATCTCTAGACACAACTGTGTATGTGAATGTGTTTGTAAGTTGGCTCTGTGATGGACTGGTGACCTGTTCAGGGTGTTTCTCTGATTTTGCCCAATGAGCATTGAGACCTCTGTGACCCTGGTTAGGATTGGCTTACATACTAAATTAATGATATAGTATAAAAGAATTGGGGCAGCTGGTGGCCTAGTGGTAGGAAGTTGGCCCTGTGATCAGAAGGTTGTGGGTTCGAATCCTAGGAATGCTAATGTCATCACTGAGGTTCTGTTGAGCAAGGTACCGCACGCAGACACTGCTCCCCGGGCCCCCCTGATGACACCCACTGCTTCACTTGGTGAATGAGTTAAATGCAGAGAAAGAATGTTACAAGGTTCACAATTGTGTGTTATGAGTGGCTATAAGGCACTACTTCACTTTAAAATCAAATTTTAGATGATCCCTTTTTGGATGTCAAGCACTTCATACATCTGATACGGCTGTTGGGGTGTCAGATGTTGTGGTTTCGAGCGGCAGCAAAGTGGAACATTTCTATTGCTTTATGTTTTCACAAAGCAAGCATGACAAACAGCAAACTCCCGACTGGAAGTCTTAAACTGTGCTTTGTGTATGATTGCTTATGTTCTGCTTGCCATGCGTGTCTGGGTATATAAAGACTCTGCTGCTTAACACAGGAGGGGACTGCAAACAGTGTCTCAGTAGTGCAGTAAATAGGCCGTTTTAAATGCTCCTCACTCCACTTAACTCCACTGAAACAGACTAAAAAAGGAGTAAATCTCTTCAGTCTGTGGCAAAACAATGTTGCTGTGATAGTCAGAGTCTAAAGATCTGGCTTGTCATGTTCAGAGACCAATTAAACGAGTGAAAGTCTAAAAAGGGAACAGCAAATATTGAATAAAGCTGCTAAAATAAAACTGCTTGTTCTCTGGCTTAAGGAGGACACATTTGTTGGCTAAAATGTGATTAATTAGGATGCAAATACATTTGCTGAAAAAATGATTTATATGCAAATCAATTTAGTCATATGTTTCTTTTTGCATGGCCTGCAGCTACAAAAAAATACATGAGGGCGGCAAGTACCAGGAAACTGAATAATGTCTTCAAATGTACATTAATATGAAAAAAAATCTAAAAGAGAAGAAGTCATATTAGAAAAGTACACAAACTTCAGGTTTCTGCTCAATGGACATTTCAGAAATAAACAGATTTGCTGGCTCATTCTGTGTCTGCACTCTTGTTACATGTTTCTCTGGAAACTTGCCCCATATGTCTCAATTATATTTTTTCAAGCATGCTATTTTTTAGCATAGAGCTGAGCTTTTTTGTGACTTTTCTATTTTTCATTTATTATATCATGGAGACATGGTTATTGAAAAGAGAAATTTAGCTTAAACCCACAGTGCCAGGATCTTTTGAATACACTGTTGTTTCTCCTCCTCGACACTAGATTATTTTTCTTCCTTCCTTGCAGAAAAGATAAGGTATATAGCAGTAATACCTCATTTGAATGTGTGCGGTTCTGGTGCTTGGCTCGATCTGAGGCGTTGGAGAAGGCTTTGTTGCAGCCCTCGTGCTCACACACGTATGGCTTCTCCCCTGTGTGGGACCTCAGGTGGGTTTTCAAGTTCTCTAGTCGAGAGTAAGCTTTGGAGCAACCTTCAAACTACACAGAAAACAGAGAGAAATGAGACAGGAAGCAGGACACCACATCAGCCACCCAGCATACACACTAAAATCATCAACAAACCATCTTTTACTTTTACTTGTACAGTGAATGTCATTATGGTTTACTCTTACTAATGCTTACTAATGCTCTGCTTGTTATAAAACTCTTTTGTATGTACACTGCACACTTGTCTGTTTGATTTGCACAGGGTGTTGGTCATTAGTGCACAAGACCAAGCCATACAGCATGAAAAGTGATTCAAAGGAGCATAGGCCAGAGGCCAGAGGACTATTCTGACTGGTTAGGGATACACAAGGAACATGTTTTAATAAGAGCCATTGGGTTTCAATTTCACAGAATCTCTGGTTACTAAAACATGCTATAACTCCAACAAATTAAATACTCAGCCATTCTATATTACTTTTGTTTAACGTTAAAGAAATAGAAGGAATACAGAAGGACCGCCTTTAATTCTATGAAGAATGGTAAATTTGAATTAAAACAGAATTAAAAACATGTGAAGAACTTCCACATAGTACACAGAGCCATACACGCAAGCCAAACCTTTATTGTTCAAAGGTATACGGTGAAATGACAATAAAGTTCACTTTGACTTTGACTTTGAGAAATGCACATATAGAAAGGTAAGCACATATAGGGTGTATACAGAAACATCCTGTACCCTGCTCTAGGCCTTACTGTGCATTTGTGAGGCTTCTCTCCAGTGTGTCGCCGCATGTGCACTACCAGCATGTACTGGGCTTTGAAAGGCTTCTGCTCCCGTGAGCACTCCTCCCAGCGACACACAAACTCCTTCTTCTCCCCATGGATGTGGTCATTATTGATGTGCTGTAAGGAGAGAAGAGTATTTGTTATGCTGTAGTGCAAGTACTCAGGATCCCATGATCCCAACATGAGAAGCCGACCCATCCGTCAAAGGGACATGCAACTTTCAATCCATCACATTCAAACAATAAGCTTGGACGGTAACCGCACATTTCAGATCCGCATTAGAGAGATGCAGTTCTGCACACCTGAAGGGCTAGAATTCCCCCTTCTCTGATCACAAACTCTATCAGTATCTATTACCAAAACCTGACATGAATCAGCTGATCTAATACACAACAATGGATTTCTCAAGCTAAAGCCTGTAGTAAAGCTACTGTGTGCCTCTGTAATGTATTCTCTTTTACGTAAAAATGAAAGAGCTCAAGTAATCTGAAGCTGAAATCCACTGATTCTTTCCACTGTGAATGATTTGTGTGATAAAAGTGAACTACAGAAGGATACAAGGATACTGACACTATTTCTTTTTCCACAGTTGGGATGTGATTTTCCTCTGTATGGTTCTGTTAAAGAGAACAGTGTGTGTGTGTGTGTGTGTGTGGCTAGAAATACACTTCCATTTTCAGCCTTATGCTCCTCATACCGAGCTGAAACCATAATTTAGAGCTATGGGGAACGATGACTTAGAACAAATGAAACCAAAGCCCATGCCATTATTTTGCTTTCTCAAGGTGTGTAATTTAGTTTGCATGGAAACAGAACAGATTGAAGCCTTAGGACTGAGAGGAGGCATGCACGGAGGAGGCGGAGGCCTTGTTGCTCTGGTCTTTAAACACAATATTTCCACAACTCCTTCTGCACTCCCCCCACCCCTAATGCCAATAATTACACCCTTTCCACTTTCTCTGCCTTTCGTTAACTATTCAATCCACTTTCTCAGAAATCAAATTATTGCAGGACAACAGCCCATGTCATTCCAAACAACAGCTCATCTGCAACCACTTGAGATGCAATGTGTTTGTACTTCTGGCAGTATAATTGCCCACATGAGCTGTTTAGAAACCCAATGCCTCACATTACTGACAGAATAAGGCTTCTTAGAGAAGCAAACACACACATACACATGCAGAACCTTATACTAGTTCAGTTTTGGATTGGAAACCAAAGGCAACTTCTTTTGACCCTTAAAGCTCTTCTGAGATCTTTCTGAGAAGTGGGCAGGGCTGTGAGCGCTCGGCCTTGGTCAGAGAGTCTGACTGACTCTGAGTGTGTGTCATGGCGTGGAGAACAAGCTGTTAATCACAGAGGGCTGGTCAGAGGTGCTACGGCAGGGGGAGAGCCACAGCAGAACTGCTGGAATGATGACGGATTTACTACTGGGCCTCAGGCAAGGCCAAAGGCCAAAGGGGGCATGCAGAGACAGAGGCCATGAGTATGTGTGAGAGTTTGTGTGTGCGGGGGTGTGTGCGTCTGTGTGAGATGAGAAGGCTCCAGCACAACTGGTTGCACCTCTGTGGAAATGGACGTGCTCATTAACCTCACACGCGTCAGCGACAGGAAGCGATCAGTTACAGCGCTGCCTGAATCAGTCTCCAACAAACGGGCCTTAATGAGGGAAGGCTTTTGTTTTTAGTTTAAGATCTATAATGTGTTCCTAATTATTTAAAGTTGTTCCTGCAAGTGTCTGTCTAAATGTTGCTACTAGAACTACTCATATTAGATCAGTTATCAGATAGTTATCACCTCTTTTAAGGACTTCTTTTCTTAGCAATTACAGCATGAAAAAAAGGAAACAAACACTGAATACATGTAAACCATTCAGTTCAACTTGATATGTTTTTAAATTGTAATAATATAGCAAAAGTAAAGTAAAAAATGGGTAAATTCTTTATGACTCACACAAGACCGAACATTCACTAAAGTCTGTGTGTATTGCAGTATGACTTACGTGCACTAACTGCTCCTGTGTGTCATACTCTTTAGAGCAGCCCTCCCAGTGGCAGTTGGTCTCATACACAGCCTCTGGCTCCTGCTTGCACTCATCCTTATCCACCTCCTCTCTCAGCTCCACATGGTCCTGTTGAAAGAGCCAAATCTCCAGTCAGCCTCTTGGACAGTAAAAGTTCTGCTGTGCTTTATACACGTGTTAATGAAAAAACACTCAAGATTGGGTGAACCATGTTTGAAGTCACTGTAAAAGATCTGATATACATCACATACATCAGATGAATTCTCCATTATTGTGATCAGTCCAAACCTACTGTGCTTTATGGAATCATTTTTGTCTATTGTGATTTTAGCAGGTCCTGCGTTATGAGGTGTACGAGAAGTGCTATTTTGTTTTATCATGATTTAAATTCAGAGCTGGAAATTTCATTTAATACTGCTGAACCAAGACCTACCTTGTAACCGATAACCTGATCACTAAAGTTAGAACAGGGGGCCACAGGAAGCTCACTTTTTTGCATAAACATTACTGCAGATGTTCATTAAGTGCTATATGAATCTCTACCCTTTTTCCAGAGCTGTTTAGCCACCCACTTTTCTGCTGGGGTCTGGGAACGTTCAGAATGCTTTTGAGCTCTAATGATTCCTGCATTAAACTTAAATGGGCCAAACCTTCTCTAATGTGGTGAAGGAATGGAATGCTTTGCGGCCACATTCAATATCCCCCTCCACACGCTCAATCTGTTTGATAGTGATTCAAAAAACAAATGGGTTTGTTTAGCAGCTAGTGGCAGAAGTACATGGTCCTAAGGAATCAGTGAAACACTCTGAACCAGTTGGACTGAGGATGTGATATATCCCTTCATGCTGAGGCCAGCAAGTTTCTATCTGCCTCGCTATACACATGTCCTCGTCAGTTCCCAACGGCCCCGCGATCGCACTCAGCACACGTCGCCATGCATCATAGCGCCATGCTGTCAGTGTGCAAGAGAGGAGCTGCAAATTCATCAAAAAAAAAAAAAAAAAAAACAACAGAAAGAGGGGGAAGGAGTGAGAGATGTGGGAGCAGAAAGAGGGCCTGAGAGTTATGAGCAGCACAGTAGAGAAAGATTGTGAAAGAGAGAGAGGAAGAAAGCCTCCTAAGACCACAGTACAGTTCAGCTGATTTGTTGCTATGACACTACTGCCTGGCATAGTTTACATCCCAGGCTTGAGAACGGAAATGGACGGCCTGTGACTTGTCACAGGGGGAAGTTTTTCTCCCTCTGAATATTGCGGGATCAGACAAAGTGGCATGGGCCTCTTAAAGGATGGTTGCAGCCAAGTTAGATCTGAATACCTAACTTAAAGCTTAATAAAATACTTGTTCAATCTCTTTCTGTTACATCTGTAGCATACAGTCACTTACACTGGACAATACCCAAAACAGTTCTCAATGAACCACATCAAAATGATGCTTTATGGTAGCTTTCTGTGACTGAGATGGCACCCTGAAATTAGAAAGTAGATTACTCTATTTAATTTGTTATAATGTCCAGGTTAAATAAATGCATAGGGACTTGAACCTACAAACTCATGGATTTTAATACCTGAGAGCAAGGGGAGATGGGGTGTGTCACATCCACCTCTGTCTTCACTTTTGACCTCTTGGTGATCATAGGATTGACTGTGCTGCTGACAGCTGAGTCACCGCCAGCGTTCTGAAAAAGGTAAAAGATGAGAGGGTGGAGAAGGAGTGGGAAAGAAGGAAGAGAGAGAACCACAATGTAAGACTCATCCTCGTAGGCACCGCGTCGGCACCGCAGCCCCTGGCAGCAGTGCTGGGATTTCAGAGCTGCAGAGGCACCATGCTCCAGATCCCATCTTTCACAAAGTGACCCGCCGTGGAGACTAAACTGTTTAGACTGCCCTATTTGCATCCGTCAGATGGAAATATGAAAAAGGGGAAATTATTGCCCACAGAGTGCGGCTGCAGACTTTGATCCTTAGATGAATTCTTAACACAACACACAGAGGCTCTCAGAGCAAAAAGTCCCTCCATGGAGACACAAGAAAAGAAGGGGTTGAGGAGGGGGCTACCTTCCAAATCCCACCCAACCACTAGAGTACAGTGGAGGGCAATGTTTTCAATAACTCAATAACTCTGACATGGTTTTGTTGAAAAGCGAGGGAAATGTGTTTCTCATCACTACTGAAGTGTGTGTGTGTGTGTTTTGTGGTTGTGAAATAGAAATGGAATGAAAATGGATCTAGTGGGTGTCTGGATATGATGAGAGTGGGTCAGAGAGTTGGAGGAAGTTTACATTCTGGGCGGCCATAATGTTTACATGGGGGTGATAAAGGAGGTGGAAGCAACACTTAGAATCTTGGACGATGAGCGTAACACATCGCAGGAGGAGGATGCCTGAGCCTTCAGATACTTTATTGGAAAAGTGTGTATGAATAAGCAGTTCCCAAATTAGTGCATGTCCAATACATACTGTGGCTGTCATAAGAAAATCCTGTACATTTTTGTTATAGTTCATTTGATGATACCAGCTGCATTTTACTTTGTATGATGATGAGTAAGACCAATAGATATACTGAGAAGCAAACCTTTAAGGTTACAAAGCCAGATGCCAGAAGAATATTTTTCATTTTGCTTGTTCTTACAAGAGCAATAATCTGACTATAGCACAGAAAAAGAATATATCTTGGTATGTTGCCCTTGTGTTTTCTGGTGCATTCAGAAGTTCTTCTCTCAAGTCTGGCTTACCTGGTTGGCCTCTGTGCTGGGGTTACTGCTGGTGCTGTGGGCTGCGGCGCCTCCCAGGGGCTGCTGGCGGCTGCTGAAGGGGGGCGAGGGCTGCAGGAGTGGAGGAGTGTGGCCGAATGCACTTAAACCTCTCTGGTGGGACAGCAGCTGCTGGTAAGCCACAGGCGTGATGGGGTGCGGAAAGGTGAAAGACGGACTGATGGGAAATTAAATTTTGGGTTTAAAGGGTAGCAGGACACCACACTGTTTGCATTAGATTTTACACTGTGAGCTTAAAAAAATTCTGAAAGGTAGTTTTGGAAAAGGCAATAGTTATGTATGAAATGGTGACAAGATAAAGGGAAATTTAAAAACACAACTAGTGTTTCATTTATGGAATACCTGTTTGAACAAACTATTACGTAATGTAAAATGGGTTCTTTATAGTCTTTACATGTTTATGTTTGTGGTTTTATACCTTAAAATTAAACATGATGGTTTTGTTACGGTGCCTTTATGACTGAAATGTTTAAATGACTCTGACTGCCTGATTGTGCCTCATACATGAAGCAATCTGGGCTAAAAATGTACTTTTTTAATGAATGGTGATAAGATGGAAATGTAATTTTTTAAAACATGATGTTTTTTGCTGCTAGGCTTTTATTCACAAACTATATGAACCAGGGAGTGAAGGATAAGTTTTGACATTTGACCAGGCGTTTTTGGTGTATTTGGTGATATAGGGTCTTTAAATGGCTTATTTATGGAGCTACATTTCTTAAATATCTTTTTAATCCTGAACAAAACTATTGTTTGAGATTCATTTTGTACTTTCAATTGCAAACAAAACAGGTTTACAATAAATGTATGTCTAGATAGTTGTATATGAATGAATCGCTCTTCGGATATAAATGATTCATTCCAAACAAAAGATATCAAATCAAGAAGTGGGCTTTCCTGTACCTGATTCCCCCAACGGAGAGGTGCCCGTAAGAGCTGCTGGCATTGGAGCTGGAGCGGGAGTTATTGATGTAGGCCACCAGAGAGTTTGGAGAGGTGCGGATCATAGTCTGCAAGTCGATGCTGGCGTCCGACATGGGTGAGATGGAGAGCGCCCGCTTCCGGCTCAGCCGAGGCGTCAGTCTGGGGCTGGGGAAACGGGACACTGGCACACACAAAACACACACATGAACTCTTGGACGTTTCTTTACTTTGTTTGCACTCTTTTACTCTCCCACCCTCAGTACTTTCAGTGTAAAGCTATGCACAGGAGAAGAGGGAGGTTTGCTTCACCTCCTTTATCTTCACCATCGCTCCCACACTGCTACAAGTTCACAATCCACTATGAATAATTAATCAGGCCAATCGTTTACAGAAATTACGCTGATACCAATCTCAACAAGCCCGTGGCACTCCAGCATGCTAAATAGAGGCAATTTAACAACATTCATTTCAGAAGACGATTAAAGAGTAAAAGCACTGAACGGTCACATGTTACCCCTTCTTGGTAGGCCTGGCTTGTTTAAGAGAAGAAAACTGATTGGTAAGCTGATTTGGTATATTTTCCACATGGCCTTTCTAGAGGTAATATTAATAGCAATATCTTGAGTGTTTTCTTTGCCTTCTCCATCAGACCTCCACTTCTTGTCTGTTTCTAAAGGGAGAAGGATGTATTATTAGTTGCAGCTGCTCCTCAATGCACTTTTTCTGCTTTTTACAGAAGCATAACTGATGTAGCCAGCTTGACAAATTCTCTGTATTTTGCTTATGGTGCTCTTTGATTGTTACCTGGAGTTTTTAGCTTATTAGGCCACTGATTTGTGTGTGTGTGTGTGTGTGTGTGTGTGTGTTGGCCCAGCTGCTCTTTGCCCAACAGGTGCTGTGCATTAGCCCAGGAGTGAGTGGACACAGAGCAGGAGGCCATTACACCCTTCAGGGGGCATCACCAAAGGTGCTGGCTGCAGGAAGCTCATAATGACTCCACACAAACACATGCATGTCACTCACACCAAAAAACACATCTAGTGACATTTCAAACAGCGGCCTTTCAAACTCCTGCCTCTGACTGCTTAATTACTGCTCTCCAGCTGCTATCAAGATACACAGCCTTTTAATGCATTTTACAAAACAGCCACCCTTTTCTTTCTTTTTAATAAACATGGTTCAAATGTAAAATGTAAGGCACATAAGACAGCAGGGTAGAAAAATCCAAAGCTATCCAACTGTAGAGACTTGTGAGCAGTATTTATGAAAGAGTTGGCAAAAACAACAAACGAATCCCCATAATGCTCCTCTGCGATTCTTATAAATAAACATGTCATGCATCATTAGCTTTGTGTAAAAATGCTAGTGTTATGTGGAACAAAGTGGCAATGATGTGCGGACCTGAAATCTGTTTGTGGACTACAAGAAAACACTCATGCCAAGTGGAATCTATTTGATCAGAAATTTGTTGTTAAACAAATAGAAGGAAGTGCTCAATATGGTCCACATTAAGGCATCTTTAACTCACATTTTTACATCCATCCCAGTTTTATGTTATGTTTGGAGTGTGGCTGTGCTGAGCTGCTGGGGGCAGAGCCGCGTCTCGCCTGCCCGAGGTCATAGGGGCCCACACGCTCTGGGATGGGCTGTTTTTATAGGCGGTGTGGCTCTAATTTAGGGGTGTGCAGGTCCCTGCGTGAGTACTTAAGCAGATGTGTGTGCGGCTTTTGGGTGGCTGGCGTGAGCTCAGGGAACCCCGCGGCCCCAGTGGGAGTGGGGGGGTGGGTTCTAATTGGGGAGCTGGCCTGATACATAGCTTTAAAATTACAGGCACTCTCGGCACGTTTATAAAAGAGGAGGCAATTATTGTAGGCATCTGCTATGCTGTTTTAATTGGGATGTCTTTTGTGGAGGTCCAGAATATTGTAATTGGTGGGTGTTAATCTTCTGATCGCCCCTCGGCTTCCAGCAGTTACTCTGTGCACTGCTGGCCTCCTGGGGCTGAGCTGCCACTGGTACAGGCCAAGTAGGGCTTAACGCGCACCCACATCCCGGTGCCTTTTGTCCACTACAACGGACTTTTGGAGGTCTCCTTTGCACACTGTAGCCAAGGGACAGAGGCTGAGGCAGGAAAGGCTTGAAGCCACAGTGGTGATTCCAAATGCTAGTTTATGTATTTGGACCTTGTAGCTTTGGCAACTACAGTTAGACTGGCCTCTGACTTCCAGCTCTTGACCCTGGACCAAGGTGAAATAGACTTTTCCAAAAGCGGTGGAGGCATCCTGGCATGAGAGCAGATCTCAGTGTTGCACTACCCGAGCTTTTTGCCAAGAAGGCATACATAGCACTTTCTGGAGTGGGCGAGGGTTTATTTTTTTCTGGTAAATCTGACTAATGCCATGACTGCAAATTTTATTAGAGAGGCAATACCCTGCAGGTCTCAGTATCTCACCACAACCTACATGTGTTCAGTGCACACTGCTGGTGCAGGAAATGAGTATGCACATGAAGAAAAATGAGGCTTTAAAAATGATATGACTCACATGCGTTGCAAACAAATAAAATAAAGCAACCGTTTACTTTTTGTAAAAAAAACTTTTGGAGATATTTTTTTTGGTGCGACACATTTTACCTCATCTAAATAGTCTAAAACAATCAAAGCACTATTCTTGTATCACATTGATGACAAGCACCCACCCAAAAACCCTGAATGTTTCTGCTTGCAGCCGGACATCAGACGTTTGCTTTGGAAGCTGCTATTGTTATGGGAACTCAAACAGCTCTCCGGTGGCTGTGCTGCACAAATGAATTCACCATCAGCCCCACTTTTTTCCTTTCGACCTCTCAGACTCTTCAGCGTGTTCCTCTGAAAGCATCTCAATTAGAGACAGAATTCAAGAGACACCGCTCTGCCTTGTTTACGCTTACTTAAGACAGGAGGAGGACGGAGCAGCAACGGCAAAGGCATCTGGTTAATGTATTAGCACAGTCTCTCTCGTATCAGCCAGTGTCTGGCTGTGATCCGTGGTCTTACAGTTAGCAACTGGGCCTGCTTTGTTTATTTATGCATTCAGCCATCCACAAGCTTTAAGGTCAGCATTTCCAGTCTCAGCCATTCAAAGGCAGTGAGTAAGACGATTCGTAACACTGCACGGGCAATATATTCACTGTAGGTACACACAAAAGGCCTGAGGAACGTGGCTGTTGTGTGGAAACCTCTCTGTCCGGGAAGGAAAATAGTTGCTTTTAGCAGAGCTTGTGCTTTCCCTCTGCGTGTCGTTCTTTCAAACGCAGGGTCATAATTAACATGTTAAGTACACACCATTGGCATGGACACGCACTTGGCACTGCACTGGAGCGTTTAAGCAAAGGCACACACTCAGGCTGATGCCGACTCCTTTCATTGTTTACTGCGGCTTGTTTTTTTTCCCAAAGCCTGTTGGGGCAAATACCCCTGTCGCTCACATCACGGGCAAAGGCAGCAGTCAAAGGAAAGAGCTACCTAATCCAAGTAACACATAATAGATGTAGTCATATGTAGTAGGAAACATTTGACTTTAAAAACCCTGTCCTTAACATTAACTTTTTTCAGAGACTTTGGCAATAACCCCTTTAACTCTGCCCCAAAATGGCTTGCATGAATGCATGCCTATGTAACCTTCAAAGTGTTTTTCAATGTTTTTGTCACTATACAGATGAAGCCTGTGTAGTTTCTTAGTATGCATACATATTCAAGCCAGAGAACACTCTTAGAACTGATTATAGCATTGTTTTATAACACTAGGTTTGTGACAGGAAGATGAAATTCACTGAATTTTGAGCTTTGTTAGAACATGTCCTTTACAGCAATGATGTGGCAATGAGAAATCTCGTAATTAAAGGCCAGGAGTAGATTAAAGGTAAGAAATAGCAGCTTTTCCCTGGCATTAAATTGGTAATGGGCAGTTTGCACATCCTGTACATTGTGCCCAAATCTTGTCCAGTTCAGATTTTGATCCTATAGTATGGAGTTCTTAAAAAATGATGTCCAAAAATCTGTAAACCACTATTCATGTAATATTTCTTCTGAAATCAAGGGTATTAATAGAGAATTTGCACCCCTTCTATAGGTACTGTAAGTTAGGCCAGTGACCCCATACACCCGGGCCGGTACCGGTCTGCGGGCTGCACAGAAAAAAAAAACATAATAAAACTGCGAGTACACATTGGATTTATGTTTATTATAATATTTTAAAGATACCCCATTATTATATTTTTTAATTATCCCCATTTTACGCGTATCATTTATTTGTATAAATACGTATGCATATATTTATCTGCCGCTGGGCCGTGAACATAGTTTCTGATATTAAACCTGTCCGTGACGAAATAAAGGTTGGGGACCACTGCATTAGGTGGTTGGTTCTGGATCACAAACATCAGGACATAGTTCCACAGCTCTATGGCCCAATGCTTGGGTCTGTCACGAGCGTGGGGGATTAATCCCCCATGCTCGGGAGCCTTCTTGGGAATCACAGGCTGGACACCAAGACATCCTTTTGCTGCACTTTTATTCCAACAGAGAAAACAAAACAGCATGCGGGCCAGAAAAAATACCAGGCTCTTGGAAACAAGGCTAGCATGTGGCTTTCGAGCATACACATACAAACAGAAGGGTGCTCACACCTGACCGAGGACAGACCAAGAGGAGGAACACACATACAAGACTAAATACTGAACCTAATGGGGTGGGAACAGGGAACAGGTGGCAACTAGGGAACATGTGACATAACGCGAAACAGGTGGACACTAAGCACAAGACAAAACCACATGAGGAGCAGGCACAGGATACACAGAACAGAACAGGCATCAATAAACAGTGCATGAACAGAAAACCCTTATAAACTGAAAACATAAACAGAGCCATGAACATAACAGCAAAACCCCAGAACAGAAACACCCAAAAACCCAAACCAAAAGCAGTGGCTAAGGTGCCACTGACCAGGCCCGTAACAGGGTCTTTATACCCCTTTAGCGAATAGATATTGTACTGTAGATCAATATATATGAACTGAACACCTGTGTCAGCAATAAGTGCACATTAAAGCAGCTAAATTCACTAATAAGGGGGAGTGCCTGGATAGTTTCGGAAATGTTATATGTGCTCTGATGTCTTGCTGATACTAGAAATATTACTATAGCAACAACATTACATGGTTAAAAAACACTGGTTTGAAAGGAAAATCTGAACCATTTTGTCTAGTTTACACTGAGGCCTACTTCTAATCCAGTCAGTGTCTTGGTGCACCAGTTAATGTCAAATTTTAACCCACCACTGCATTTAAAATGGCAGACTGTCTGAGAAATTTACAGTTCTGTGCATGTTGGCTCTAATGGCATTGCACATAATTTTCCATGCGCACGTTTCTCATTTTTACAACAGCGATCAACATTTGCAGGAAAACCCCAAAGTAAATCCTCTCCTTCAGTCGGGTAATAGTCAAATGGGAATCATTAGGGAAAACAAGAGATGTACTTAGAGTTCACTGAGGACTCACTCTTGTGGTAGGTCTGCTGAATTTATTAGTACATAAATTGATTTTTAAATATGCGTATGAAATTTATCAGCCCTCCATTCCAAGACAAACGGCGGGCTGCGCAATGCATATTTATCAGCCCCTCGCTCTGCTGAACGGGCTTCTTTATGCGGTGGTCCGGCCGCCGAGCCATTAGCTGGCACTCTGTTTCAATGAGGGCCTTGTGTCTGTGGGCCAGTGCCGAGAGCCCTGGACCCGCGAGTGCCCAGAGTGAGACCACATCAATCCACGCAATGGAGAAGGCCAATGACACGGGCTGAGCAGGAGAAAGCCATGTGCTGTGTTGGTGTTTGTGGGTGTTTGAGCAAACAGGTTTTGCTAGACCAACTATGGCTTGGTGGAGGCCCGGACTTGCGGCTGCAGGCGCTCGGCGCTCCCATGACCATCTCATTAAGGCCTGCGGAGAACATGCCATGGCGTGTTTGATTAGCAAACGGACAAGTAATTGCAAAATGCAACATGAGAACGGTGGTGTGTGCATTTTCCTACAAGAGCGTGGGGGTCCATGCAGGACAGGCACAGATCCAGCAAGGCATAATGTAAAAAGGAAACTGTTTCCTGTGGGTGGCTGTGTTGGATCAAAGCACAGCATATACACAAGTGCCAGTGCCAGCAAAAGTGGTTGATTATTTACAATAATAAATTTGCCCTTAAAGCTGACTTTCACAGATTTTCCCCACAGTTCATCTCTTTGCACACTATTTGCCATTCATAAGGCAGCAAGTCTTTGGAGTCATTCAGGTAGAACCTTTGGTCTGGATCAGAGCCAGTGTCCTATACAGTTTGCCAGCTTACCCAAGGACCCCATCTACAGCCTGGTGCACCCTTATGTATTACACCATTACCACTGAACGCAACATTGTTCTGAGGTCAGTGCCTCTGGGCATCTTCTTAACAATGCAGCCAAGCAGCAGTCGGCATCTTAAAAGACCAGGCATCCTCACAGCCACAGAACATGACTAATTGGATCACATTACAAAGTGCCAGGAGAGCGCTACATACCTGCCATAACACTGTTTCAGAAACAAAGAGCAGGGATGAAGGTTCTGCCATAGCCTGCAGTACCCTCTCTGTAAAAATCTGTCTCTCTTTGAAGCGCTCCATTTAAGGCTATGGTGGATGTGTTGTAAGGATGTTACTTATAATAACAAAGCACACCTGTTGTACAGGCTGAATTAAAGGCCCCAGAAGGAACATCTCATAAATTGCTGAGTAGGCTCGTGTTTACAGACAGTTTTCACTATGAGTCATGCTTTATATACACGTAACAAAACATCCTTCTCCATTTGAAGTGGGAGCCTTTGGATGCATCCTGTAACTCAAACCATAACTCAAATTACTGGACTGCTCCATTTGTAGTTAGTTTCCATCGCTGCATAGGGTGTGAGTATTTTGACCTTAGCCTTATCCCATCCTCTTTCTTTAACCTCCAGCATCCAAATGCCCACCATCATTATTACTTGGAACTAGATATTTTACATTACTGAGCTAAATTTAAATGAACAGAGTTTAAATTTGGACATAAAGAATTCAAATTAAACGCCCCAACTGTTTAGAAAGTTAAGGAATTGTTTAAACAATACATAAGGAATTTTTTAAGCTTCATATGGTAAAATCTATCAGAATCTGGCAACACATAATCCTGTTAAACATAGAGCTGTTGTGACAGTATGCAATTAATACCCTGCAATCAACAATTTAATTATCCTTGTTCTTTATATTAAACGATTAAATTCTAGGCCCAAAGCGGTCAATGGTCCATTGCTTCCTTACATGTAATGGCACCAGTTGTGTAAGGCCTGTGACGTGTTTCAGTAAATGTGTATTCTACTTTCTTATTTCATGCTTTCTCTTTTTAATATGTATTTCATGGGACAAAAATGCACCTAATTCACATTGTGTTTGTTGTGACATAAACATTTGTTTGTTTGAGCTAACATGGGAAAAATAATTGTGGTCAGTGCAAATAATGGTGAAAAGTATACTAATTGTGACAGGTCTACATAAGCAATATAACAATACATCAAAACATTTGTGACATTAATGTGGGGGCATTAATGGCGTTGTTAGGAGGAGATTTACTCACTGTCCACTGGGCTAATGTAGTCGGGTAGATGTGCAGCAGCAGCGGCTGCGGCCGCTGCCCCTGTCTGCATGAGGAGCTCTCCGTAGGGGCTGCGGTGGCTGGCCATCAGGTGATAGTAGTCAGCTGGGTTGGTGCCAGGTGGGGGAGGAGGGAGGCCAAAAAGACTCCGCTCCTTCAGGTGCTCATGTGTCACTGTCCAGAGTAAGGCAAGAGAGGACACAGGAATGTCAGTGCACTTCATAACAAAAGAAACAACTTCATCAAAACCCCGACTTAGCCTGCTTAGACTGAGATACATCATATCCTCAGTGTTATCATTTTCATTAATGTTTTTATACCCTTTACATTATTCGAACATTTCCTGATAAACAGAGCAACATTTTAAGTTTCTTTGTGTTGCGCAACCCGATATTGACAAAAGAATGTTTTTCTCCCGTAAAGTGACCTTGTTGAAAATATGAACAGGGACCATGCCTTCATCTCTGCACAAATATCGCCATAAATTCAGAACCTCCCCCAGCAGACACATGTAAGGGGACCCCCTTAAGCACCTGTGTAACACTGAAGGAAATGTGTTAACACCTGCACCTAGTAAACCGCAGTCTAAAGGTGTCAGGGGCAATCTGCATAAGAGATGAATTTGTTTTGCTTTCAGTCTGGCTCGGATAACCATTAGTGCCTCCTCCCCCCGATTCCCTCTCCCTCATCCAGCATACTGGAGGAGCAGGCTGTTTCGAGTCCATGCTGGCCATTCAACAGGAGGGAGCACTGGCTCATTCCTCTTCCCTTTGCCTGCTGGGCCTTTCATGCCACATCTGATCTATCAGGGACAATTAGGGCGTGGCTTGGTACAAGAGAACAGACACGTGTTTGTGCTGGATTCATGGCAGAACAAGGCCGTTTATTTTCTCCACATTTGCCAGATTGTGGAGTGCTGTTTCTGGAGGGGTTCAGTGTTCAGTGGTGAGTTCGCCATAGTCTGGCTGAAGCTAACAGACACTGCAGCGATGCAGCCTAGACTAAAAGAACATCTCCATAGTCTGACCCACACATTGTAAATTGTTATTTGACTACACTCACAAAAAATAGGTTCCTAAATGGTTTGTGAATGAACATGCAGCTCCTAGAAAAAAGCCTTTACACTTATTGTGGACCATATCAAACCTTTTTCGTATATTTTATTTTTCCTTGAGGTCTACTTATGTTGTTTTGTGTGGTTCCACGTACCATATGTTATAGGACAGAATTAAACAGTTTTACTCTACTGTAACTGGCTGCTCTGTTTTCTAATTAGATGGAACATTCATAATAACATCTAGTTGAATGGCCATATCTAAAGTCAACAGGTATATATGTAAGTCTTAACAAATTCACAATTTGTGAATTTAAAATAGGCTGTACTTACAGCAAAACATATGGACTGCAGCAAACATCAAATGCCCAAAAACATCAAATCAAAATATAAGTTCCACAATATGAGGAAAAAATACCCCTTTAAAAAATCTCCCACTGAAAAGGAACCAAAAGTGCTTAAGTAGGGCTATGCTACATGAGTGTACTCTTTAAAAAGAGAAATCACTGAACCTTTTATGGCTATAGAAATGTGTTAAAAGCCTAATGTCGACTTGTCAGTAATTATATTCGGAGAAGCTTTTGTGCACTTGTGCACTATATGAATGAAGGTGAGAGGGACTCTGGCTTTTATATTTGTGCTCAATCAAGCCTAATTCCCTCCATTTCCTTTGCTTTCTAGCCATGTAATCAGTGACGCCATCTTTTCAGCATTGCTTATTTAACTGTAAAAGTACAGAACCATTATTGTCACTAGACTGTAGACGGTGATTTATCTTTGATTTAGGCCTGCCCTCCTAACCTGTTATTCTAAGATGGTTGGTGAGACGACAGCTGTCAGCATGGAAGTTAAATTTGTGGAAATTCTTATTTGCCCCTGTTTTCTTTAGCTATTTCCATGGCGTGCTACTCTTTCCCCAGAATGTTTTCAAAGTTTCAAAGCATATTTGACAAAGGATTAATGACCACAACAGCAGAGATAAGCCCTTATGTAAACCTACACATGGCAGAGTGGTGCGACAGTCTCTGGTGTGTCTTTGAGTTTGTCAAGGAGTGGAACCATTAGCTCTTCTTCCTTCTTAACCACCGCCTTCTGCTTTCATTTCATCCCCTTAATGTACGGCCTTGTACTGTAAACTCAAACGCCATTAACACGTCTGCTTTAGGGCCAAGGCATTCTAACCTCAGTATTAAAGAGATATGAGTTTATAGTGCTAGCTATTTATAAACCATCTGCATTCCATTGAGAAGATGGTAGACAGGGCTTAATGCTCTCTATTTGAAACTTTATAAAGTTACTGTTGTCAGATTTCAGTATGTTAGAACTATATTTCTTAACTGTTTAATGCAACTACACTATCATTAAGTGTGCAGGAGTTTTTTCCCATTTGGAGACAGTTACAAGGATTTTCTTTTTCAGCAAAAATTAGGCTAGACTTTTTAACCTACCACATACATGCTATTCGCATTTCATGGCAGATGTCATGTGCTTCCATGAGTTGTCTTGAACAATTATGTCTATTAATATAACAGCATCGTCATGACAGATAATATTATGCGCTGACTTTAAATTAGCACGTGCTAATGATTACATGACCTTATGTTAGCAGACATAATCGGCCACGGCAGATGACATCTGCCATAAAATGTTGGAAATGTTATGTAGCAGGGTCCCAAGAAAAGTGCTACCCATTTCCACTTTTAACAATAATGTGTCAGTAACTAAAAATGTGCACCTTTAAAGCAACTTCTCTGTTTATGTTAATAAGATATTATACAAAATGGCTTATCAAGACATGTACATCATTTTGCATGTTGGAAATGAAAAGGACTAAAAGGAAACATTCATTTGTCTGCAGTCAGACTCACCTTCAGCTGGGCTAAGGCCTCGTGCAGCCGAGAGGACCGACAGCGTGGGGCTGCTGTGAACTGATCGCAGGTAGTGCTCCATGTGGGGGTTAACATACGGGTGCGGCGGGCTGAACGGAGACTCTCCCGTGGCTGCAGCGTGAGGGGACAGCCGGATTAGAGAGATATCAGAGATGACTGGACTTCCAGCTAATCCAGCAGGGCTACAGGAAAGACAGGCATAGAAAGTTTATTTGTGTGTGTAGTTATAAAGTGAAATAACAAATTAAAAGTTGCAAAACAACCACTACAGGGAACAAAATGAAACATTATTTTCAGTGCCAGGTCGCCACATTTTATGTTTATTGTTTCCCACCACGTTCCATTATTCGGCAACTAAACAGTAATAGTGCATTAAAACGTCAAATATGTAATGTGTTCTCTGTACAATCATGGTTTTTTTTTTAAATCACTAAAACGTTACTTGACTGGGACAGCCAAATTTTGCATGTGATTGTTTCATTGACATTTGCAATAGGTGGGTCAAAGTATCAGTGTGTACAGTTTGGCACCCTTCTTTTTTGAAGACAAGAGCCTTTGTCAGGGCACATGCTTGATAAATAACCTGAGCCATGTTAATATAACCGAAGGCCATTGTCCCTGTCCTTAGGGTTTGCACCTCCAAGAAAATCCACGCATTGACACTGACTCAACAGCTAGGCACTTCAGCTTCCTCTCAATCATCTACTATTATGCATCTTAAGTACAATAACAAAAGACTTTTCATCATTTAAGCCCAGATGCAATAAGATCTGTGCACTTCTCTAAGGTGAATCAGTACTAGCTGTGAAACTTTTTCTTTTTGCTACACCCACGCTACCTATTATATTCTAACCCAGCTACCTCCTTTTCTTCATGCCTTGGGCAGTGAGCAAGTTGAGACTAAAGGTGTAATACATAAGCATGTAAGCTGTGATGTCTGGGTGGGATAGCTCCAGAGAGGAGATATTTAATAATGTCCAGCCTCTCACTATCGCCCTTAACCTGAACTGACGTGTAGACGATGTCAGAATGGAAGTTCAGGTCAAAGTGGGGTTATATATGTGTCATCTCTTGGCAGGTAACTGGGCCCTTTGCCCACCCATGGAAGCCCCGCCAGGATGTAGACTGCAATTGTAATACTTCTTGGAGGTAGATCACTGCCTCTGTCTGAGCTCTGCCTGAAAAGGCCTTTTGAAAAGATGCATGTATGGATCTGTAGTGACTCTGCTTATCTAATTCTGGTGTGCCTGTAGGCTGAAGGGCACCAAATACACTCCCTAGAGGTGAGGAGCAAGTCAGCATTTTTCTATAATGTAAGTATGATACTGTGCTTACTTATCTATAAACTCCTTTATAGTTTTTAAATTGGTCTGCTACATAAATTTGCTTCTTAAGTGGAGCTATGAGGCCAATGTAGTAAAAAATGATAGCCACTGCTTAGCATTGAGCAAACTCATCACAAAACATTTGCCACAAATTAAGTGACTTCAAATGGACACACGATTATCTAGTAAAATAGCCAGGTGAGCAATTAGCATACCTCACGGGCCGATAATAAATAATTGAATAACAAAGGCTTTTGAATCACAGGAACACCCGCTATCATATAAAACAGGTGTTTACTGTCTTTTCTCACAGTAAACTCAACACTCCTCAGAGGGTGGGGGCAACGTTCTTGCAGGTGTTGATTGGAGTCTAACAAAGTAGAAATGTCAGACAGTATTAGTCAAAGCCAGCCAGCCTGTGTGCTCACACAGAAAGGAAATGATCACATTAGTAAACCAGAGACTGAGTTCTCTAAGGGTGGGTTCAGTGTTTAGCCTGGGAACTGGTGGGATGGGATGCACTGCTGCACTAGACTTTAAGGTATGACAGTTTTTAGGCCATAAATGTCATCACGGGTTCCTTCTTCTTTAAGAAAATGTAAAAGCAAGAGAGTGCCTTTTATTAATGGTGAAGGAAATACTTTCACACTGAGTAACTTACAGAGAGAGTCCAAACTATTGGTATATGCAGGCTTTTTAGTCTAGAAGCATCTTGCAAAAAAGCGGATTATAGTTTACTTAACGGATCTTCATCTGTTCAAATATATTTGGTTGTGTTTAGTTTAACCATTCCAAATGTTTCACTCCATAATTCTCCTCTGATATGGGTTTATGTTGATTCAGGGGCTAATCTTGGATTTCTTAAAGCATTTCTAAGGTCTTAGAGAGGCCCTAGCAAGGTCTACAGCTTGACTGATCTGAAAGGTGCGTCTCAGATGCATTATGCTTGGCACAAGCTGGCTTCATCTCAGTCCCTCACTTATACCTCTTCTGTGTGGAAGCCAACTTGCACGCAGCCTGAGCCCAGCTCAGTTTCCAGTAAACGCCTGCAGACTACCAGGCTTGTGCAGTGGCCAACTTTCTGCCATCAGCCCCCTTGAAAGGATAGCCATAAAGACGGCTCTGTTCTGGGGGGAGCTGAGAGAAAACAGATGCCCCATACACAAAACAGCCAGCCCCCGCCCCCACCCCAATTCAGCAGCTGGTGGGGGGGGGGGCAGTTCTTAACATTAACGTTCAGCTCCAATAACGCTGTGATTTTACAAACTGGCAATACTGCACACAGCAGTTGGGCACTTGCCCCTTTTGGACACAGTCTTAATCACTGAACCACAGTGTTCTGACCACTAAAACTGTAATGGTGCAAGTGGTGGCCTGCAGGAGAATTAGAGTGTAAGGTGAGGTTAGGTCTGCTTCCAGTGTCACAAATCAATCAATCAACTGTTCTCTGTAAAATCCTGATGTTTGCATTGGTATCTACAAATAGAATCTTTTACCTACAAAAGTTTAGTATTGCGTAATTAATATTTTTCACATGACCTTGGATAACACAATCTGAACTTAGGTTACATAGTTTGTCCAGCAGATTAAATAACACGCTTTCAACATTTCAACATAAATAAAACTATTGTCATGTATCTGAATGTGAAACAAATCATGCAAAAACAATAAGACTGCACCCTTATGAAGGACTGGGCTCCGATCCCATAGTTTCAGTTATTTGCTAGACCTTCAAAAATGACACCATGACCTGTTAACACACAAATAAATCAGCAAAACTACAGAGTGCCTGTTTGAATCCTGGGTAAAAGGCCATAATTTAAAGCTTTGCCCATTGGGGACAAGAAATAGGAGGCCTTTTTGACAGGTAAAATTACTGAAATCATGTTGCTCCACCCTTTTTCTGACAAGATCTTACTTGACCGGCTTAAAGAGACCTTAGTCACGGGACAGACGCTGCCATGGAGCATTCTGAGAGCTGGCGCTTAAAGATCCTAGAAGGCTTTCATCATAACACCATGGGTGGTTCCTGTCCATGTAACGGCAACTGAATGGCAGTTTTGTTTTACAATCACATAATCTGTACTTTGGGAAGAGTTCCTCTGCACTGACACCATTGCTTTGAGCATCTCTGAATTATGGTAGGCAATTGTTCTGGCAGGCACATACTATATTTACTGGCTTAAGGCCTTAGCAGTTTCCCGTTATTGTGTATCTATATGAACAAAGTCAGAGCTGTTAAAAGTTTATACAATAAATGTTATGTAAACTAGAAAACAGTCAAACAGACTTCGGTTTGACTGACCTCCTTCTGCTGATTGGCAGGTTGGTTAATCTCTCAATAGTTCTGAAATCATTGCCCTCAAACTTTGCACACTGCTCTCTTGTTGACCTGCCCTCTGGCACTCTCCCTCCTGGCTGAGGAAATGAATTACACTCTGGCACAGTCTCGTCAGAGCTCCTGGTCAGGTGCTTTGAGTTAGATAAATCACTCCAGAGTCAGTCAATTCCCTGTATAGCTTTCTAGATGGTCTACCACAGTTGATGCTTGCTCTCAGTTTCAACACCCTGTCCCCCTTACAGTATATGCAGTGCTGTTTCATGCCAAACCAAACCGACAACATGGTGACCTGGAAACCAGCGGAATTAGAGCCAAACTTAAGGCATTAGTTACTCTTATGACGGTATGTGCAGTATATAGTTATACTTCTGTGGTTTGCTGTGGACATAGACCAGGGTCAGTGGAGAAATAATGGCCTTGGCTGTGGTTTATTTACAAGGGAGCATGATGGATGCCTTCTTCTCTCCATGCAGTCATCAGTCATGCTGCTCCTATGCCTCATTAACAAGCAAAGAAGTATAGCCTCTAAACCAGCTACATTTACCACAAACAAAACCCACTGTATCAATAATAACTGGTATATTAACAACAAAATAAAAGTCAAGTGTAAAAGTAGGAAAAACAACATCAGCCCTAAATGGAATATACAGAGTACAGTGCTGAGGCTCTACTGTGCAGGGCTGCTGTGGCCTTCAACTTCACCACAGAAAACCTCAAGCAAAGCTCCATACTACAGTGTAAAACTGCCCCTCCCCCCCCTACACACACACACACCTCAATGACTGAGTGGGAGGGAAAGAGGATGTGTTTTTCTCATTCACTGTTGTTGTTGAGGTTCTGGGAACGGAAAGCTACATTTTAGATACTAATTACCACGTTTACATATTGGCATCCATAACTCGCAATTTGTTAAGCCTGCACTAACACAGTCTCCCTGCTTTTGCAATGTCTGTGGTGGTACACAAAAACTCTGTCAATATTTTCCCTTCAGAGGATGCTTGCATGGCTTGTGGCACAAACAAACTTTATAGTACATACAGTTTTGATGTAGTCCATAAACTAAGACATGTTTCTGAAACAAATACATCACCAAAACATTTCTCATCTCAAACTGCATCCAACTCTTCTTTTAAGGTGGTGTGGACAGTATGACTTATAGTAAGCTCTAAAAGATGTCAAACCTTCACTGCTATGGAAAGTCATTACAGACATCATCGGGGCTGGTGAGAGTTGATCTTGGATCAGATTGCTACATACAGTCCCTGACAAAAGTCTTGTCGCTTATCTATTTTGTAGAAACACCTACTATTAACCTGACTTTTAATTATACAATTGGTGTTAGAAATAGCTCATATGAAAAGCTAAAACCCTCCCAAATGATGTTTAATGCACTGAAATTAATTAGTTGCACTGAAAAAAGATTTATCATTTAATCAAGACAGAAATGTCAAATTTTGGCAAGACAAAAGTTTTGTCGCCTGTATACAGAAATTGAACAAAT